>JAQZBX010012420.1:0-41263 GCA_029593785.1 Cabassous unicinctus
AAAAAAAAAAAAAAAGGAAGGAAGACCTCTACTTCATACCATATACAAAAATCAAAGACTTAAATAATTTATATATAAGAGCTAGAACTATCAAACTCCGAGAAGAAAATGTAGAGAAGAATCTCAAGGACCTTGTGTTAGGCAATGATTTCTTAGACTTTATACCCAAAGCACAAAGCAACAAAAGAAAGCATAGATAAATGGGACCTCATCAAAATTAAAAATTTTATGCCTCGAAGTAGTTTATCATGAAAGTAAAATGACATCCTACACAATGGAAGACAATATTTGAAAACCACAGAGCCAACAAAGATTTAATATCAAGAATATATTTTAAAAATCTTTTAACTTAACAACAAAAAGGCAAATACAATTTAAAAAATGGGAAAGACTTGAATAGACATCTCTACAAAGAAGATATACAAATGGCCAAATAGCACATGAAAAGATGGTCAATATCATTAGTTATCCGGGAAATACAAATCAAAATCACAGTGAGATACTATTTCACACCCATTAGAATGGCTGCTATTGAACAAAAAGGAAAATAAGTGTTGGAGAGGACGTGGAGAAATAAAAACATGCTTTCACTGCTGGTGGCAATGTAAAATGGTGCACCTGCTCTGGAAGACAGTTTGGTGGTTCCTCAGAAAGCTAAATATAAAACTACCCTATGGCCCAGTAATCTCACCACTAGCTATATGACCAGTAGAATTGGAAGCAGGGACCCCAACAGATAGTTCCACACCAATGTTCATAGCAGCATCATTCACAATTGCCAAAAGATGGAGGCAACTCAAGTGTCCAGCAACAAATGAATGGATAAATAAAATGTAATATATACATACAATGCAATATTATTCAGCTGTAAAAAGCAATGAAGTCCTCATACATGGAACAACATGGATGAAACTTAAAGACATCGTGTTGAGTGAAATAAGCCAGACACAAAAGGACAAATATATGATCTCACTAATTTGAAACAATTAAAATAAGCAAACTCAGAGAGTCAGGAGCTAGAATATAGGTTACCAGGAGATGAGGTAGGGATAGGGAATGGGAAGTTAAGGCTAAAAACTTACAAGGTTCCTATTTGGAATTATGGAAATGTTTTGGTAATGGATGCTTGTGACGGTAGCAAAACACTGTGAATGCAATTAACAGCACTGAAATATATATCTGAATATGATTTAAAGGGGAAATATTAGATTTATATATGGTAACAGAATTAAATTTTTTTTTAAATTCATGGAACTACACTACACAGTGAACCCAGCATTAAACCATGGACTTTAGTTAATAGTACAATTATAAAAATATGCTATTATCAATTACAACAAATGTTCCACACCAGTGCAAGATGGTGGTGGTGTATGGGAATCCTGTATTTTATGCATGATTGTTGTGTAAACTCATAGCTTCTCTAATAAAGAAAAAAAATTAAAACAAGCAAATATTTTAAGACATTTCACCCAAGAAGATAAAATTGTTTCAAATTAGATGGTAAATCAGCAAATGAAAAAAAGGTCCGTTTCATTAGTAATTAGGGTAATGCAAATTAAAACCACAGATGGTCCACCCTTCGCTACAGCTCTCTTAGCAGCAGCTATTGTCGCAGCCCTGTGATCAGTAGCTTCACTTCCTCCCTCTCTTCTTCCTGCTGAGTTACTTGCCTCCTCGCATTATGACCATCCTCTCTGTCCAGCAGCTGGAGCCGCTGGCCTGGGGCAGCAGCCTCGCATCTCTAGTTTTTTCCGCCGTCGTTTCTTCCTGAGCTCCAGATGGTTACCAAGGCACCGCCAAGTCTGGAGGGTGGGCAGAGTCCCACTGATGGGCCACAGCAGCGCGCAGGAGGTCCTGGGCCAGGCCAGCGAGTAGGCCATGGGTCCTGCGACCACAACTCAAACTTCAGAAGTGAGCTCCATCCCAGGCCTGCTGCCGCCTGTGGAGCTCCATCCATCCCTCAGAAGAGATTTTTTAATAAAAAATAGGAAAATCGGAGGAAACTGCCATTCCTCACAGACATCTTGTTCACGATGTGCACTTGTATGAACAACCAAAGATAAACAGAAAAGCATATACAACTTAATCAAGATCTCCTCTGCAAAAAGAAATGAAAATAATTTTTGGCAGGATTCTGTTTCATATGGTCTAATTCAGACACAAGAAAAAAAGCCTTTTAAAAATTCTGAGAACATTAAAAATATACATTTGAAGAAATCAGCATTTCCAACTGAAGTGAGAGTAAAAAGGAAAATTTGCTGGAGCAAAGTTTAATGATCTTCCTTCTCCTAGTGTTCTTCCAGAGCCTCCTAGTCCCTGGATGGGAAGTACCGTTAAAGATCCCAACCAAAATAGGGAGATGATGGCAGTAGACTTAAAAATCCTTAAGAGTTCAAACTTAGATTTCATATCTGAGTATGTATGTAAAACTAATTTTTCCAAAATCTCTGGATACTTTAAAAGAAAACTGGTATATGACTGGAAATTTGCCTTTTTGTAATGTACAAGTACAAAAAACGTGAATTTTAAAAATTATATACCAACAGCTTGTATCATATTTTATATTTTGTAAATACTGTATACCATGTATTATGTACATTGTTCATACTTGAAAGGTACATTACAGTTTTGTTATGAAAGTATGTATTTTGTCCTGCCCAAATGGTAGGTGTTTTGTATATATAAAATGGAGAACTTTTAAGTGTGTCTAAGGTACATAAAAGACTTATTTGCACAAGGTAGAGAGATTTTTTTCAAGAAACAGCTATCTAATGTTAGGGTAAAGCTCTAACTGTGAACAGTATGCTAATGTACTACTGAAATTTAAATCTATGGCACAATCATTATAAACATGGGGTTTGTCTATGTTTCTCTAAATTGATTTTTGCCTTCTAATTACTGGAAAATTCAACTCCTGTTCCCATTTTTACCAAACTTAATTTCTGTTTTTTTATTTATATACATAATTCAAATTTTATGTTACTCTAAATTGTACTGCCAACAAAATTGGTTGTAATCAAATTTTAAAATAATTGAAAATACATGTAAAATAATATGTAAACATGTACAACATTAGTCCTGTACATTAGTTTACATGTAAACTAATACTGTAAATCCTATACATCAGTTTACATGTAAACTAACATGCAAACTAATGTACAGGAACAGAAAGCAGACCAGTGGTTAGTTTCTTTTCCCCCTTTTAAAAAATTAAAACCACAATGAAATACAACTACACATCTATTAAAATGTCTAGAATTTTTAAAGTCTGACCATTTAGTTTGGTAGGATATGGAACAACTCAAATACTGCTGTTGGGAATGTAAAATGATAAAACCACTTAGTGTGAAAGTTTGACATTTTTTTTTTTTAAGTTAAAGATACACTTAGCATATAACCCAACCATTTCACTCCTAGGTGTTTACCCAAGGAGATATCCACACAAAAACTTTTACATGAATATTCATAACAGCTTTATTTGTAATATCCAAAAATTGGAAACAACCGAAATGTCCATCAACAGGTAAATATATAGACAAAATGTAGTGTATCTACACAATGGAATATTATTCAGTAATAAAAAAGAATGAAATATTGATTCACACAATATGAATGAATCTCAGAATCATTCTGTGGAGTAAAAGGAGCCAGACCAAAAAAGAGAACATACAATATGATTTCATTGGTATTAAATTCAAGAAGATGCAAACCAATGTTCAGGAACAAAAAGCAGACCAGTGGTTGGTTCCTCAAGGACAAGAGAAGGGTTGGAGGAGGGGTAGGAGAGTGATATCATAATGGGACACTAAGAAACTTCTGGGAATGATGATTATGTGTATTATCTTGACTGTGCCAAAATTTCCCAGGTATGTATCTATGTTTATATACATGCATATGTATATATTTACACACACACATATGTATAAAACATCAAATTTCCACATTAAATATATGCAGCTTACTGTATGTCAACTATATTTTAATAAAGCTGTAAAAGAAAAAAAGGGAAAATTTGTCACCATAGGCATTTGTCTATTCTTTACTGGAATGCAAGCTCCATAAACACAAGAATTTTTTTCCCATCTCTTTCATCAACTGTATTCCCAGTACTGGTACATATAAATACTCAAGAACTATTTCTTGCATAAAAATGAATGACAGAAGATAACACAAAACAGTCCATGAATCAAAAAATACAGACTCCATATGTTTTAATTTTATTTCAAGCACTAAAGCTCATAATAAAAATTATCAATAATTTCCAAAAGAAATATACACTGAGTTTAAATTAGTCAAGTAGTAGTATTTTATTTTTCTCCTGAAAAATATATTCAATGCTTGGTCTCTTTAATTTCATTAAAAAATTACATAGCTACCATAATAAACAGCAAATATTTATATGGTACTGACTATGTGCCAGGCACTAAGGATGTAACATATGAATTTATAAATCTCTATAAAAATCATATAAAGTAGATTATCTTTTTTCATTTATTAGACTTTGATATAAAGCTATCAATTCTTTATAGAGTTAAAGTGTTACATCTGTATCACCATTTGAGTTTTTTTATTTTTGACAACTATTTTTAGATAGTCACATCTTAAACATTTTTATGCTTTTTTGGTGTGTTTTTGTTTTTTTGCTTTGAAAGGCCTTCCGCAAGCAAAATTGTGGGGGGTGGGGAATGGTGCATAATTCTTTCACGATTTGCCTCATGAATGCCACTTCTTATTAACTGGAGGCAATATACAAGATTAAAACTATTTTGCTCAATCACAAAACCATGCTAGAAATGCTCATTACGCATTTACTTGAATAATCCATTCAGGAACATAGTTTCTTCTTTTTTTCTATCTTTACCCATCCCTTATCTCTGACCCCAAAACCCGTAACTGGTGGTAGTGTCTTAAAAAGTTTAAAATATTCAGATCCTGGGAGAAAACCAGACCATGCAGAATTATTAAGAAAAGCAGCTTATTTTTAAAATATTATTGGAATATTGTAGTGATCTGTTCGAAAAATGAGTATTGAGAAAAGATGGTAGAATTCTATAAACAAAATCAGGGATGGCATGACTAGTAGTCAAAACTAATATATCTGGAAGATTTATCTCTAACACTTGAATTTGATAACAAGTAGGACAATCATGACTTTCTAAAACCACATAGTTTGGTAACTTTTGAGCTATAGCCCTACCACGTATAGGATTTTTTATCTTATTTTATAATGAAAACCAATGAGAATATATGATGCATCAAACTTTCTTTACCACAAATTTGAATGTCAACGAGTAACAAACACCATTCATGCTGAAATAAAAACAAAAAAAAAATCACATCTAGTTATAAAATGTTTAAATGTTCATTATTATTTTGTCTAATAAACAGACAGTCAAAATACATGACAATGGGGCCATGGGGGAGGCCTTTTAAACACCTGAAAAGATTCTCAAACTCACTAATGATATTTAAAAATTACAACTACATGTATATGCCATTTTTAACCTACCAGATTAGCAATAATCAAATATAACAACATATGCTATCAGTGAGGCTGTGGGGAAACAGGCACTCTCATTCATTACTGGTATGTGTGCAAAATCGTGCAATATTTTTGGGGAATAATTTGACAGTATCAAAACTATAAATGCATTTACCATTTGATGTAGCAATAACAAGTCTAAAAATTTATCCTATAGATAATAACTTGTTTGATATACAAAATATCATATATACAAGATTATTAACATTAGCAATTTTGATTAAAATCTCTTGATATTACAAACTATGGTAAAATACATGCATTAGAATACATGAGAATATTCTCTGTATTCTAATAAAGAAAGATCTCTAATATATCTTAAAAGGAAATGGCAAAACATGTAACAATGTTATCTTTTGTAGAGAAGAGGAGGAGATAAAAATGTGTGTGTGCAATCACTGTTAACATTTCAGAATATTTCCACAGAGTCTCTTGTTTCCTCTGTTCTTTTTCATACTGGTATATTAAAATCTGGTATCTGATACACTGATATTAGACTAATTTAATATACTAACATATAATCTGGTATATGAATATGAAAGCATAATATAGAAATTTCACTGATCATAGATTAAAGAGAATATAAAGAGGGGCTTGATTCTTTCATTCATTTATTCATTCAAAAAATATTTATCAGACACCTACTATGTGCTCAGTACTAATCAAGGGTGACATGATTTCTGCCTTCATACCACTTAAGAGTTGACAGCAGAGGCTTTCAAATTTTTGGACTTAGGACCCATTTATACTCTTAAATTTTCATGACCCAATGCACTTTTACTTATGTGGGTAATAGCTATCTATACTTATTATATTTAAAAGTAAAATGTTAAAATATTTATTTAAGAGAACATATAATGTAAATATAAATAGCTTCTCTTTAAATTAAAAACATAACTATAGTTTCCAAAATAAAGGTTAGTGAAAGGGTGGCACTTTCTACATTTTTGCAAATGTGTTTAATATCTGAGTCAATGTAAAAAAAAAGAAGAAAGCCTCATTTTCATATCTGTGCCAGCATTCAATCTATTGTAATATGTTGCTTGGTTTCACACAAATATGCAGATGGAAAAGGAAGGAATATTTCAATAGTCTTTTTGGATAATGTGGTTATTCTTCTTTAATACTATACCAATCTTGCACTTGAACGGATATTTAACCCATGCATTATTCTGTAACAGCATGCATTGACCTTTTGGAAATTATTGGTTCAGAGAGTTATGTGGATCTTCTAAACATTGACTCTTTTCGTTATTCAGTAAAAAAAAACCATATTCATTAATATCTCTACTAATGCCACTAGAAAAGCCTGGGTATTGGGAAAATGTTACTCTCATGATGGCAGATACAAGTTTTCCAAAAGTTCTAATTTTCATTTGGAAATTCAAATGTTATCATTATTTGCTTTGAAGTGACAGTCTTATTTTATTTGGATAAAATGGCTGCAAAATACTCAAACCTGAATGACCATCCTCATTCTACTAAAAAGCAGATGGTTCAGCTTGCAATTCAAACATTACACAAGTACATTATGCATACATCCTATTTCATCACACAGAATATTAAAAAGATTTACAACTCAACAAACAAATATAAATAAAATTAATTTTTATTGCTTCATATAGGGCCATTCTTAAGTGAAACTTGCTTTTCCCATTGCCACATGAACTGTGAGTGTGACAATGAACAATATAATGACTACTAGTAGAGTTTGGTGCAACAGTCTTGAATTGTGTTAAGGTGCCAGCAGTTTTACCCACCAGTGTTTTTGTACCATCAGTGTAAATGTCAAATAGTAGAAAAGGCAAATAACATCTTCATATTATTATGAAAATAGTTTTGACCTCATGGATCCCCTTAAAAGGCACCTGGGAGCCTCAGGGATTCATAAACCACACTTTGAGTTGTGGTCTAGAGGATACACATAATCATAAGTTCATAGCTTTTTTGGGGAAGAAAGGCTGTGTAGATGTGGATGTTAAATGACTGTTATGGTGTCTGTTGATGGCAGGCTTCAGCATAGAACTATAGAGGGTGAAGACATAGCTTACTGTTCTAGAGATGTAGGTGCAGCACCAATGCAGCAGTTCTTAATTCTGGCTTTCTAATCTCTGGATGTCAGTAATGGAGATATGCTTTACTGAACCTTCAGTCCCAGTGGCAGCCTGTCAATGATTTTATAAACACTCAATTCCCTATACGAAATCTCTTGTTGCTTAAAATGCTTGAAGTATACATTCCTCTTTTATTTTGCCAATAAAATGACTGACAATCTCCTTTTCTTCATTTTGAGAGTTATTTTCTCTTTTTCTGTGCTTTTACACACACATATTTTAGTGAAAGTTTGATGGAATAGGTTATATCTATGCCAATTTCTCTAAGTACATTTTTAAAACAAACTTTCTTCTTGTTCTCATTTGTGAAATCAAATTCTAGAAGGAATAATGGATACCAATTTAAAAAAATAGAATTGTGTATGGACAGTAGATATAGTCTAGTGGCACTCAACATTTATTCACACCTCTATCTAAGTATACCTTCCTGTACTGCAGAAACTAGAAGAAAACAAAAAAGATTACATTTTCCAGATTCTTAACGTAGAGTTCTGGATGAGAATTCAGTTCTTCCGGTTAGATGAATATGCACAGGATTTGAAAGCCTAACATTAGGAGAGGAACTAATCAGAGTCAGGTGATAAATGGATTTTGATCCAGTCCATCTCACAGTGGGCTCAGGAGTTTTACTAATCTAACCAGTGGCTATTTCCCCAACTTTTTAATGCATGGTTGATACTAATAAACACAGGAACTCAAAAATTACCCAACTCACTCCATGACCTATGGAGTGAGAGCCATTAAAGTAGTAAGAGCAAAACGGAAGTTGCTGGGATTTTTCTTTCCTTCCAAAATAGTAATTCCAGAAAATTTCAGACATTAGTGCCTCTGAAAACTTGAAAATCAGGGATTGTGATTTCTATCACATTTTTATTTAACTTCTCTGTTAGGCTTGTAGAGAATAAAGATGGAGTTTTATAGAATGAGAATGTGTTCTCTAACACTTAAGTCATATACACACACGTATGTTTTGATATAATGAAAAATTGATCTGTGTATTCCTATATCCTAGAATACTACTCATAAACATTTTCAGGGCTGATAAAAATTTAAAATTTACCAACAGCCATCTGTCAAAATAATGACTTCAGCAAATGTGGTTATCAAGAGGAAAAAGTTCATGATAGTTCAAGAGATTAAAACCTTCTACTAATTTTTTTATTACGATGATATGGCAGTACTGTAAAAATCACTCCAAAAGTCACATTCTCCAAAATCTTGGTACCCAATTGGAATCCCTGTTTATCATCCTCAATAAAGTCAAGTAATAGTATCCATTTCAAACAATCTACTAGTCTATACTTACTAAGAATAAATGCTATTTTAGGTGGAAACATAGGGTATTTTTAAAGTTTTACATTTACTTTCAGATTTTTCCATATCAGAAATTAAACTGAATTCATTAGATATGTTTTTCAGAAAATATATCCCAGATCATTTCAGTTGGTTTGAGGATTTTTCTTTTTCAAATCAGAGTACACAACTCTTTCAATACATGACTTAAAAAAAAAATAAAAATAAAAAAAAATACCAGAGTGCACAGTGTTGCTCCAAATTTTAATACAAAGATATTTTATATTGGGAAATGAATGCAATAAGGAAGTCCTATATAACTGTCAGCACGTAGCACACTGTTAGAGGTCCTAATCACTGCAAAAAATAAATGAAAGAAAGAGAGAGAGAGAAAGAAATGATAATAAGGGATAAAAATGAAAATTATCATTATTAATAGCAACTATATTATATATCTAGAAAATTCAAGAAAAGAAACTGAAAAGTTATTAGAATGAATAAGAATTTTGAGAAAGGAAGAGTTTTACAAGATTCATATTAAAATAGCTAAGTTATTTGTATATACTAATAATAGGCAATTAGAAAAAGCCATGGGGAGGTGGTATGGAAGATATCCCATTGACAATCAAAACAAATATTTTAAATGCCTATAATAAACTAATAAGAAATGTGAAAGACATATACAAAACAAAACAAACAAAAGCACAAGACTTTATTCCAGAATATAAGAAAAAACCAAAATGGAGGATTACCTAGTTTCTGGGACGGGGGATTTAATATTGCAAACTTATTAATTCTCATTAAATTAATTCCTAAGTTCAATAGGATTTTTATGGAACCTGAGAAGCCAATTCTAAAGTCTACAGAAAAAAGAAGAGGCAAAACAATCAAGGGAAGGAAAAATGAAGATGAGGGAGTTTGCTTCACTGAATATCAATTCATACTATAAAAATAGTGTTACCTTGGTTTAAGAGGAAAAACAGAGCAATGAAAACTGAATTAAGAGTTCAGATATAAACCTAATATATATAAGAATTTATCTTAAGATAAAAGTGTGCACAAATTATGGAAAAGGACAGACAATACAACAGTGTTAGGGCAAAAACACAGGTCTCTGCCTCATACTATAAACAAAAGTTTCAGATCATTTAAAATAAAACAAAAACTATAAAACTATTACAGTTTTATATGATTTTTAAAAACATTCTGGATCAGGGAAGAGGGTGGACGGAAGGAAGCCTTTCTAGGTAAGTTGTAACTGCCAGAAATTACAAGGAAAAAGAGTTTGACTATATAAAAATTTAAGCTTTCTGTATAGCCACGATAAAGTTAAAAACTGAGATGGATGCAAGAAAAAAGATTACTATCCATATTAAAGACTTCCTAAAATATTAACAGGAAAATTCAAAAAGTAACTAAAAATTCAGAAAAAGATGCAAATAGGCAGTTTATAGAACTACAAATAGGCAATCAACTACAGAAAGATTATTGACTTCATCCAGGAATCTACAAATGAGGAATCTTTTAAATGAGCTGTTTTTTCCGTTTATCTGGCAAAAAAGAAAAGTTCTAATAAACAGTATTGGAGAGGGAAATGTGATTCAATATGCTATTTGTGGGAATATAAATTGACACATATAGTTTTGCCAAACAATACGGTATCTACCTAAATTTTTAAAATGTACATAGTAATTCTATTTCTTGGCATACACTTTATAAATACATGTTTATAATGAAGCATATAAAAATATCTTCACTGTACCAATTATTGTAATAGTAAAATACTTGGAAACAAGCTAGGAAAATGATTAAATAATCTGTGGTATATACTATTACAGCTATTAAGATTGAGATAGAGATACAGCAAAAGTTCTCAAACTTGAATGTGCATGAAAACATATTTGGTGAGCTAGCTAAAATACCCATTATCACTAACCTCAGAGAATTTTACTCAGGAGAATTTTCACTTTTAATAACACACAGGATTTTGATAAAGGTTGCTACATTGGCCACTCTTTGAAAACTACTGTACTATTATGAAACATATATCAAGTGGGAGAAGCAATTTCTAGAACAACATGTATTCTATGATCCCACTCTGTTTTTAAAAAAACTATTTGTAGATGCAAATATGAATGATGTATGCATGGAAGTAAATTCATGGGGAAAAAGTCTAGGGGTTGAATGTGACCTTCGGGGAATAGAGGAACGCAAGTGGACTGTGGCTTCTTTTATGAATCCCAAAAAGACAAGGATTATGTTTTTTTACCTAATTCATTCCTGTGGGTGTGAGACCCTTTTGATTGGACTCCATCAGTGAAGTGTGACTCAAGTTGAGTCTGCCGTCTAGCTGGGTCTGATATAAACAGAGACACAGAGATAGACACACACACAGGAAAAAGAAAGCTCTGTCACATTTGTTCCTGCCATGTGAGAGAAAGGACTCTAGGTTCACCCACAGTTGAGTTCAAAGAAAAAGTATACAGAAAGGCTGGCAGAGGCCCCATCTTGCCTGATCACCACATAGCAGGACACTAGGATCACTGGTAGCTGACTTTAGTGAGAAAGCATTCCTGATGGTGCCTTGATTTGGACATTTCCCGGTGTCGTATCTTATAAAATTTTACCCTAATAAACGTCCCATTAGAAAAGCCAACCCATTTCTGGTACTTTGCATTGGCAGCCCTATGGCAAACTAAGATATGGACTTTCACAATTTATAAATTTCTGCAGTATTTTTTTTTGTACCAAGAATATACTTATGTATTATCTGTTTAATGTGTTAAGAAAATAAAACATGATAAAAAGACAAAGTGTAATTTAATGTCATGAACTAATATTTATTTCCAAAATGAAGACTCAAGATTGTAAAAAAAAAAAAAAAAAGAAGACTCATGGTTGTAAGATTATCATAAAGCAACATGACAAGCGGCTGATATTTCTTACAGGTACTCTTTGACTTCAGGCAAGACATTCCTTTTTATTTCCCTCAGGCAAGTATGTATGTGTGCTGCCATGCTCCAATTAACATATTTAAAGGGAAAATTCTCAGGAATAAATTTTGGCATGATTAACACAAATGCAATGGTTAAACAAGGTGAGGAAATATAGGTGATGAGGAGCTATTTCTTTTCCATGGTTTTCAAACAGAAAATCATTATGGCTACAACAATTGGGAGTCTCTTCCTTAAAGCTGTGGTGGCATTTGAGAGAATGGAACATTGGCCACTAGGCCTGGCTGTGAGGGCTGATGACTAATAACTTCAAGTAGAAATTATTTCATGAGTCAAAGTTGACAAGTGATCTAGTGAAGTAGAATATTACTAAGGCCTTGACTTCACAACATGTTATCAGCACATGAAATTAAAGATTGTAATTACATAGAGATTCTTGGTACCCAGGAAAGAGTTATTTTGTATTTTGCATTTTGATATCACAACATTAATTAAAAACAAACTGCCCTATAATTAACATATGGCATTATAATGCATGAATCATAACAGATTCTCTTACTGATGGATAATGATTTTAGTATTATTCCTAATGTTTTTATAGCATTAAGAATTATTTCATCTCCAACACAAGTTCTGATTCTCCTGAGCAAAGTGACAACTACTTGACCCTTAGTAATATTTTATAGAATTCTATAGCTAAAAGAGAAAACAATCATGTTTTCAACTGCTTAATTTTAAGACTGAAAGTACTACTAAAATAATCTGATTCCCAAAATTCAATGTTTAACCATTGCAAGTGCTCTCCCATCCATTTTCTTTGTAAAATATCCTCCATTACTCTTCATTTCCACTCACGTTCATGCTTTTCATTATGTAATTTACTATAACTCAAATGACCCAAATCAGTAATTGAGTAATTTTATCACCTGCTTCAAAATTTCCTACCACTAAGATTGATACATCCAAGATATTAAAAATTGCAGTATGTACCACTGTCAATTCAAATCACCCAAGAAATAGCTTCCTTTTGTGTTTTCTTAGCAGCATCTACATGTATAGCAATTATATTTTCCAACCAAAACACAAGATCTGAGCCAAATAATTTTTTTTCAGATTTAGATTTATAAACATTAAATTTGAAAATATTAAATAACAAGTTATATAATCAATTGATTTTACTCACAATAAAATTATATGCAAATAGGGTATCTGTCTTCAAAAATCAAACAATGCTCTAAAAATATCCCCAAAACTAAATCTAGAAATACTCTGATTAATTACTAGCCTTGTTGAGGGAGGAAGACAACTATTACTCTGTAGCAGTTTAACAACAGCTTTAAGTATTTTCTTGACATTTCACACTACCTGTAAAATTAATTTTCCAAAAGATATGAGAACAAGAGGTCTGAAAAGATGGCAATTCTCTTTATTTAAGAACAAGAGGTCTGAAAAGATGGCAATTCTCCTTATTTAAGATGATAAAGCTGGTGCCTATTGATAGTGGGTGAACAGGCCAGGAAATGTTCCCCCACACCCTGTCAGTAGATTGATTATATGGGCCAACTAAGGAATGGAAACTGAGAACATTTTCAGAGAAATATCCCTTTGGAGTTTTAATACCAAATTAAATTAATTTAGTGCTAGGTAAATGATTTCCCTTACTCAAGCTGACGATAGAGGACATATTTTGGGAGGAAAATATTATAGACTATTCTCAGAGGTAATAAAACTCCAAAATAGGATTAGAGTCAATAGATTGCATGGGTGACAAAGAAGATAAACTTTCCCAAGTTTCAAATAGAACATCTTAATCCAGGCATAGAATACGAGTTTGAAGCAGTAAATCAATGTTTTTTACATGAATTACTTTTAACTGATCCCCAAATAAATTTTAAAAGTTATCAAAAATATAATATGGGACCCAATATCCATATCCAGAATTCAAAATTTAATATATCACTCTCATTGTTAAATAAAGTTAAAACATGAAAATACTGAAAATAAAAAATAAAATAAAAAACAGGAGACTCCAAGGAAAAGCTCTTCACTATATCCTGCCAAAGATATTCATTTTCTACTTTCTATTTTATATAAAAATGGATATTTTACAATTAATTCAGCATTGTAAAACTCTGTTACTAATAAAGTCTTCAACCACAAGTTTTTTTAATAAAAATTCATATTTCTAAATACAGTATTGATTTTTCTTAGCTATCATGGTCCTAATTCTTTTTTTATGACAAAATTAGATCCCCTAAACATTTCAGAAAAATGATTAGGAAAATTAAGAATTGAGCAAGTTAAGAATTATGTAATAGTTAATGTCTAATGATTAGGCAACAACTTGAAACAAAATAAAGGATTTAGTATTTTATTATATTTTAGATTAAGTGTACTCATGAACACATACCTGATGTAGAAAGTCTTTCTGAGGCACAGGAGGGGATCTTTCTTCATACACAGGAGGTGGTTTATGTGTGGGTGGAAGGTCAATCCTGCATTAGAAAGGTTAAAAAAATTGATTTCCACATTTAGCAAAAAAAGGGGTGAGAAAATCAAGGTCCTCTTAAGTTTTGAGAACATTTTCCTCAAATATTTATTTTAGCCTACATGTTCAATTTGGCTCTTATATTTTCAATAATCTTTCAGAGATGGAAGAAAAAGTAAAGATTTTTAAAGGTTCCAATGTATAGAATTAATCAAACCGATTCCTATTTAAAGAAGTAATTCAAGTAGATGCTTTAAAAATATATATATTTTTAAGCATATAATCTTGTACATGCTCAATTTACTTAAGTATTGCAATTTTTTACATTTCACAATGCCTTACCAGCATTTTAAAGAAAATCAAATATTTGTTTAATGAAGGCGACTTTCCTCCAAAGTGTCATAAAAGAGATACAGAGGATGCGGACGTGGCTCAGGTGATTGAGCTCCTGCCTACCACATGAGAGGTCCTGGGTTTGGTTCCCAGTGCCTCCTGGAGAAGACAAGCAAGACAGCGAGCTGGTGCAACAGACATATGTGGTGAGCTGATGCAACAAGATGATGCAACAAAGGAGACATAAAGAGGAAAGACAATGAAAGACACAACAAAAGCAGGGAGCTGAGGGGGTTGAAGAGATTGAGTGCCTCCCTTCCACATTGGAGGTCCCAGGATCAGTTCCCAGTGCCTCCTAAAGAGAAGATGAGCAGACACAGAGAGCACACAGCAAATGGATACAGAGAACAGACAGCGAATGCAAACAACGAGGGGGGAAATAAAGATTTTTAAAAAAAGACATAGAAGGCTATATCTTAAAATGATAACGACAAAAGTTTATATATTATGGAAATACTTTCAAATTTAATTTTCAAATGCCTTGGTCACTCAGAATAGTCATCACTCAAATTAAGATTTTCAATCACCAGACCATTATAAATCTTGCCATCTGATATAAACAGATCATTACATACTTAGGGAATGCATTTATTTTGCCAAAATGACATACTCTAAAAAATTTTTCATATATTTAAACATTGTTTAGTTACAACAAAACCAAGTTTAAATATTATATTCTGGAACTCTTTGCATTTTATAAAATAATTTTACATATATTCTCATATCTTTGAAAATCATAGATAACTAATTTTCAATATTGTGATTAGTAAATCAAATAAAAATATAACCCATATTAAAGAACAACGTGAATGAAAGCCATAGAGGCTGAAATAATTTCAAATTCTGTGGTCTAATGACTTCTGAATAAGGGCACAAAGTAATATTTTAAATGACGAGAATGTGAAACAATATATAAAAAGGTTATATGAATTTATTAGTCGACTAATAATTTATTATAATTTATTATAAATAAATTATTTATTAATAATTTATTAGTCGACTAATAAATTATGTGAAATTATAGTAAAGCCTGAGATAATTTGGGAACTAGACTGAAGTTAACTACATGCTAATTATTCTTGAAATATTAAAGAACTCATCTTACTGTTCTGAAAGAACATTTTACAATCCTTTTAAAGTAATTATTTCCTTTCATCTAATGAAAATCACAGCAAATTTATAACTCCAAGGTGCCATAAGTCATTTAGATGAAAAAACTGAGGCTCATGGAGGTGCAGTGAGTTGTTCATGGTCATACCACTAATTTGATTGTGATAGAGCTGAGACTAACACCCAGGTGTCTTCAATCTAAAAAAGACCAGTGCTATATAACTGTGCCAGATTAGAGAGGCAGAAATACACACAAAGCATTTCTGAAGATAGAAGTAATACATTCTTTGAAAGTCAGCCTTATGTCCTAATATAAAAACATTAATAAACCACACAACAAATGTCATATGTATAGCCCTTCACAGTTCATAAAATGACATTCTATTATTCTATCCTCATTACAACCATGTGAGGTACATAATATATTATTCATATTTCACTGATGAAGCAACAGAGTTGTGGATAGAATTAAGTTACTTGGGACATAGGTCTTTTGATTTTATATCTAAATGCAATTTCTGCTTTACAATTCTATCTCAAGGATTAGGCCAAAACATTGCTAGCTCCTTAATTAAAAAGATGCATATTTTATAATTTGCCAAAACAAATCCAAACATTTTTCTTCTTTAAGGAATAATCTTTAAAACTTGATGTATTTAATAACCTTGGTGATTGAAAGTTAAGTTTTATCTATACATTAGACATATACAACCTGAAGCTGCAATTAAACTGAGCTATTTTTGTATCTGTCTTTCAAGTCCTACTTCATCAAAGCCCTGCATTTATATTCAGAAGGCAGGACATCACAAAGTGTCATCATACTGCCATTTGGAAAGATGTCTAACATACTATAGGGTGAAAAGGTGTCTACTGTATTTGTCCTGCAGTCCCTTGACATGGCTTTTACCAAGTTGTAGTTTGAGATGTTTTTATGAAACCACAGTCATCTGACAAAGGTCCAATATTATCTTCACTTCCTTTCCCTGAGTACTTTACAAGAGTGCTGTAAAGGTAAACATGAAGACTGAACCATACTGAATATTTATAGTTGATCACAAACAAAATAGTTACCTACACTTTGTCAAGATAGGATGGCCTCTTTTTTTGAGGCATCAGCAGCACAGTCACAAAGATAGCAATGATGAAAAGGGCAAGGACAGCTCCAATTACAGCTCCAGCTACAGCTATTGAAGAGGTGTGCTTAAATGGAACATCTGTAAAGTAACAAAAATTAGGCCTTTCAAACAATAAAGTGCTTTCATATACATGGTTTTATCTTTCTATCCAAAAGAAAGATACTAAAAATACATTCTATAGATGAAAATACTGAAGCTCTCAAGTTAAATAACCTGCCCAAGTTCATCTAATCAGTAAGTAGTAGCACAGGGTGAAATAAAACTAGGTTGGAATGGGGTAGACGCTTTCCACCCTTCTGCCCTTGCTGGGAGAGGAGATATTTTCCCCCAATATCTAATGTAGACTCCCCTTTTTGGTCTCCTACTTCATAAAGAAGAGCTTAGTTTTACTCAAATTGATAGATTCACATACACTCTCTTATATAATGCCAGTCGTTGTTGTGATCCAGACATGGTGATTTTAAATGGAATTGAAGCACTATCATTGCATTACAGTTTTGATACCTATTTCACCCATGAACTAGCACAGTATTTCCATATAATCACGTGTTTTCCAACTCTATTTTCATTAAAATCTGGGTCACATAGTGCTTTAGATTGCTAGAGAAATTTTTATAATTGGAAATAAATGGAAATATTCTTTCTTTGAACTAATTCAATCCATTAAGAATCTTTATTAAGCCATTGTTAGCCTCATTCTAGACTAAAAATCTCATAGCAATGAGTGCAAATCACCCATTCCAATCACCTTTCGAACACTGAATAGAATCTGGAAATAGTGAAAAAATAATATGCTATTTTGAAAAAGTATATAACGGATTCCGTTATTCGGGTTTTACCCCCATTTGCTGATACATGTCTGGTTTATCTTCCCATTGTTGCTCATTTCTTTATTCCCTAGTATTTCTATCTGATTATGTCCTAGATAAGAAAAAGACTTGAAAGTCAGTGCAAATATTACTCTGCTCTTGTAAATGTGAAAAAGAATCTGGGAAGACTTACCATGAATCTTCTGTTCATACTATCATTTTTCCCATCATAGAACTTACAGCTTTGACCACTGGTCATAGCATAGCTATAAAGTAGATGACTCTACCCAGTATTTAATAATAGGCTAATTGAAACCCATTAAGGTTACATGGTTCGACCTAGTTCATAGACCGAGTCAGTGGCAGCATAATAAAAATCCTGACGTATTTGAGAAACTTAAAGGTTTCTAATGTAAACTTTTATTTTGTGAAAGGATTCATTAGTTTTAATAGTACTATCGTAATTACTTCTATCATTTCTGTCCAAGGATATAGAATTTAAATTTGTGTTCTTATTTTGATAATGACAAAGTTATTATCATATTTATAGTAATCCTTTCAAAATTATTTTTCAAAACCTCAGCTCACTCTTAGAATATTCATAGCCCAAATTAAGGTTCTCAAATATTATAAGTCCATAAACCTATTCCTCCAAAAATGCCTCTCATTTAATCTTAGTAATAATCTGAAATTTGTTAGTGTTTATAAGTAATAAAACATAATTAGGTGTTATATGGGAACTTTGGATTTCGTGCATTTTTCTGTAAACTTGTAACTTCTCTAATTAAAAAAAAATGAGGTAATTTTTAATATCCTAAAATAACTCCCAACTCTAAACAGATAATATTTTTAATATTCTGAGATAATTCTGAAGTTTAGGTCCTTTTTAAATTTTAAATTATGTTCTACTTATCCAATTCTCTCATTAGTCTTACAATTTCTAGCACTAGGCTTCTACAACTAAGAGTTAAATGTATGCATACCACAACATTTTCTTCTATTTTAATTTGGGCATCTTTGTTTTACCTGATTCTATTTATTCTTTATTCAAATTCACCTTCTCTTTTTTCCATACCTCTTCTTAGTATTAGGATGTGCTAGTAAGTGCTGAAATGAGCAACTGGAAGAGAAACTAGGTATGAATGCTTGTACCAACTGGATAATCTACTCTATATAGGTAAAGTGATTATGTTAAATACATTAAAATTTGTATTTTGATTTTACTGGGATTTCAGATTTTTTTTCTGGTTCTTCCATTAATTGAGGGAAAAAAGGAGTAATATTTTTATGACTATTAACAGGTGATGAAATTGCAAAGGAAGAGTTGAATTCTTTTGCTTTCAAGTCAAAGTATTTGATGAAAATTGAGGATTCAGCCCCAACACTGTCCCCACTCATAAACACATGCATACTACATACTTTATTTACCTACAAAATCACTAAAAAGAAAAAAAGAATAAGCAAATGTATAAAAATCTGGCATTTTAAAATGCTAAGCTAGTTTACTCAGTGATTAAAATAAAGCAACATTACCATCACCTAAGGAAATGTTATGCTAAATCTAATTTATTTACAAGGAGCAGAATACAAAAGAGACAAAAATACTAAAATATTTAGCAAGAAGGATTGGTGTATGTGTCTTTCAAAGAAACAATTTGTTGTTATTACAGCAGTTATATTAACCTACACTCACTAGAAACCCATCTTCAAAAAAAGAAAAATAGCATTCCCCAATACAATAGTATGCTTATCATAATTAAAGATATTATACATGTCTCCTGGGGAAAAATACTAAAAATTCAATTACAAGCCATACTTGAAAATATTTAATCCAAATAATTACTATTAGTTTTAAAATATATGTACATATTAAAGTGAATTAAAGTTTTGTCCCTTGTTATGGTCACTGGTACAAGGGAATGAAAAAAAAATGCGTGGAAGATATTCAAACATTGCATATATCTAATTTACATCTGAAACCAAGGAATGACAATATTTTTTTAAAATTAACAATTCTCCATGCTAAAATATTTTACAGAAATTTACTAAAAATAGTAATTTAAAATGGGTAATGTGATAGCCTACAAACTCATATTCCAACCTTTAATTTGGTTCCATATTACACAACATTGTATAACCAGTTTTTCCCCGTAAATACTACTACCCTTCATTTGTCAAAACCCCTCTTAATCTTTATCTTTTGGATATGACACCTAAGCCTTTACATTTATTCAAATATTTACTTCACTAGTTTTTAGTAAAAGTTCTCCATTTGGGTCAGGTCAATCACCTCAGCCCCTCACTCAACAAATTACTAAGCACCTAACATGTGCCAAGCCTTGTGCTAAATGCTAAGAATACAAGGATGAGTTTCACAATATAGAGCAAAACCCTCAGAGTGGGGTAAGAGAATCCATGAAATACATATGATCAAAAAAGTATGGAAATATTACCAATTATTTAAAAACATTAATAAAAATAAATGTTCTACCAGAATATATCATTTAAAATGGGCAATGTGATATCCTACAAGCTTTTCTTCCTGTGGGAAAAGCGGTGCAGGATAGTTCCATAATGGAATTGAATAGATGGTTAATATGCTCACTTGGTTTTTCCCTCTAAGCAATAGTCATCTTGTGGCACAATTTAAGTTACGTGCAGAGTGAACTAATAAATTATCTAGTTTAACTAACATGTAAAGGAAGCACTGCATGAGTGAGTGCCCTGTGAGACAAGAGAAAACCTGACATCCCTCCCAAGTGGGAGTATTAACTCTAGTATTAAATACTAGTAAACATTCATTTCTAGTAAATGTCATATCTGCAAAGAATTTGCAGAATGACGATAACACTAATAATACAGTTACAAATACAAAAACAAAAAAACAATTCGAATATTTTATTCCTACTACGTCAATGTTTTCAGTTATATTATGAAGAAAAACCATGGCAATCTAATCAGATGTGGTAAGTCAATCAAAAAATTCAAAGACATCAGGAAATCAACTAAAATATGGATTTAGATTCACTCTTACTACCAATAAACCTCACAGTAAATCTGTCATGCCTTAAATAATAGCTAATGTGAGGGTGAGACTATTGTGATTAGCAAGAGATTTAAAAAATCAAACACCTTTACCATGAAAACAAATCCTAAAAATAGGGTAGTATAAAAACTGTTAAGGTTTCCAACAAGGTACTTCTCTCCCTTTGAATCTACTTATTTTTGAGAGGTAGCACTTTAGCTGTAATACCTAAAAACCAAGTATCAAAATACATGAACTTGGAATCAGACCTTTGAATAAGTGAATCAGACCTGTGAATAAGCAAAGTATAAACCAAGATAAAAAACAAAGGAAGCCTATTCAATCATGTTGTTTTCCAAAAAAAAAAGTTTCCATGAAAAAAAAAAAGGTAACTTCAAAATGAACAATCACATTTCCCAAAATATTGTTTTGGAGAATAAAAATGTTAATATTTTAAAATATTATTTTATCAGATAATGTTAAAATTTCCATTTCAATGTAGCAAACAGCTATAATAGTACATATACATAATTTATAAATATACATATTTTAATACACAATAATATTTAACTTACAGGTAGCCAAGAGTGTGAAGACTACTAATCTAGAGGATATAGACTAAAAACTAGAATAAAATGTAGTGTTGCAGAGTAAATATTAATTAACATAAAAACGTGGGAATCAGTCATAATTCTAAAGGGGAAAGGTATCAAAAAGCTATCAATTGAGCTGGACATAGAATATGGACTGGTTCCACAGCAGAGAAGAGATAAAAATGAATTTCAAGTAAAGGGAGCAGCATGGACATAATTATTCAGGCATCAAAGTATACAGTATGTCACAAGAGTAGATTTCATTGATCTAGGCACTGAGCATCAAAAGGCTGTTATTATCAAAAAGATAAAACAGACATCTGGAAGAAGTACATACCATTACTTATAAACTAATATTGCAAAAAAAATTTAAACCTGAATAGAATCAAGGCTCTAGCTCTCACTACCAATTGGCAGGAAACACACAGGGATGCTATCGGGGATGCAATTGGCAAAATCCAAACTCGGAAACTCTACAGGACAAATTTAATGGTTTCTTCAACAAATAAATTGCAAGGAAAAAACATGGAGGGTGGGGAGGGCAGGGATTAAAAGACATTTCAGCCAATCACAATTTATGAACCATATATGGATCCTGATTAAAATAAACTGCAAAAAAAAAATTATGATTGGAAATTTGAACTCACTGGATATTTGATATTAAGGAATTATTGCTAATTTTTAAGGTAATGTTAAGTGGTTACCTTTTAAAAATGGTCTTTATTTTTTAGTGCTATATATAGATATATTTGCAGTAAAGTAATGACAGGGGAATGAAGTGGGCAGGGATTTAAATGAAACAAGATTGAAGATGAATTGATAATTGAAGTTGGGTGATGGGTACATGGAGGTTCATTCCAATATTCCATAGACCTACTTTAGTATGTGTTTACAATTTTCCAAAACAAAAAGTTTTTTTTAAAAAATTAGTAGACAAAGGCATCTACACAGTTATAACATTACCCCTGGCTTTTAGGTCAAACCTTCCCTTCAAGACCAGGTTTCCCTAAGATATTTCTCATAACTGAGACTGTGCAATTAAGTATCACATCTATATAGAAACACTACCCACGTAAGGAAATGAGGACTTGACTTATTCTCAAGTTTTGAAGATTATTATATTTTAAAGTTATTCTATTAAAGCTCAACTCCATTCTGCCACATCTATAGTATCCAGCTAGATGAAATAGCACCTACAGGCAAGTGAAATAAGACATTCCAAAATCCAATCATATTTTATCATTCTAAATTGAAATGAATATAATAACTATCATCAAGGATCAAAAAAAGAAATGACTCCTAAAAGTATATATACAGCAAAAGCTTTTGTAAGTAATGTTTGGTTTCAAGCTCTTAGTGGAAGTCTATCACTACTCAAATCAAAATAGATATGCACTTTTTAAAAATGTTGCTGACTAGAATACAATATAAGAAAAAAGAAGTAAACAGAAAGCATTAAAAACAGAGAAGTTTGAAGACCTATGGCATACACTACTCCAAAGACTCTTTTCATGTGTGGATTTTTCTGAAAAGTTAAACTTTATTATTTCTATATTGGCATAAAAAAGGAGACCAAACTTAATTCAAATTGTATGTTATAAAAAAGCCTGTTGCTTGCTCTAAAATAATCTGGGGTTTGGAAAAAATGTGTCATAATTTGAAGTATCAGATTTAGGATCCAAGGAGAAGGTGATTTATAAACAATTTCGAAACAATGGCATTTCTATTCAAACAATAAGCAAAAAAACACTAAATGCCAACTCAAGAAATGTCTTATGATATATGTTCATTCTAACGTAAAAGCCAATAAATTAAATTTGACTTATGCCAAAGTCACAGCAACATTTAAAATCTGGGCTTGAGACAAGAAAATTCATGACTCTGGAGTATTATTCATCATGTGTACATGAAGTAGGGATGAAACGGCCAAAATAAAATTTTGGCTAAAAATAATGAACATAATACTAACTTACATGCTCCCTCAAATCTCATTTAATTGGATCCTAGTCTGACATTATAATCTTGGTTAGGAAGAGATATAAAGTAAGTTTCTAACTTCCATAAAATATCATTAATTAAAATAAAGGAAACTAGTTTACTTACACACATGCATGCTCCAACAAACATAAGGAGGACAAATAAGGTAATACAGAGCTACAGGCTTACTATAAAAATATGCCTTTAAAGAAGTTTTGTGAAATTTTTATTTAAAGATTTCTCACATAGCTATTGGGGCTATCACCTCATAGTAACTAGGTTAAGCAAACCAACAAAAAGAAAAAGTTACCACTTGCACAAACTAAAATTAATTCCAACATACCAAAAATTCAAGAAAGGAACTTTTCATGAATGGTAAACAAGAATAACAACTCAATCTATAATCAATTTCCCTATTAGAATAAAAAATTCAATTATAGGTAGCATTTCCTCCTTCCACCTATTTTATAATACTTCCACACATTAACAACTTCTTACTTATTAATATACTTTGTTTTAACAGTATTTACCAAAGGTAAAATCAAACTCAAATTAGAAGTTTTCACACATTAAATAGCTATGTTTCTCTCATTATTTGCCCTAATGTGTTGTAATTTCTTCATCCTCTGAGGTAAAACATTTTAGGAAGTTACCTTTATAAAACTTTCCTGTATTTGACAACTATAGAATACTTACTACTGAAAATCCTTAATGGTTTCTTTAAATTTAAATGTACATATCAAACAGAAACCTACTAGATACATAGTAAAATGTTTAATCTTTCAACTATAAAGTAGTTCTTAAATATCACTTCTTAAAGTTAAGCCCTAGCCAATAAAAGAAGTTTCAATATACTTTAATAAAAATGGCAGAAAAGAGTTGCAATTGATACATTCAATTATTGAAATATTTTAACCCCATGAAAAAAAAATCCTGAAATGAATATAAAAATGCAAAAACGGTTCCAAAGATATGAAAGAAATATAAACCTGGCCAAAAAATACTAAAGATACTCTTCTTTCATCTTTTCCAAAATAGTAGCATTTTCATATCTTCAACTATAGCTGTGCACATAACTGGTATTCAAAATTAATTCCTCAAAATATTTATTTAATATGACTATTCATGTTTACAAACGACTCTTTATGCACAGTAAACATACATAATGTTCTAATAAATAAGTGTAATGCTTCCAAAGGTGTTAAGTGTAAATATAAGATTCTTAAAATTTTGATATATTTTTTTAAAATAAATGATTAGTTAAGGATACAGAGTATTTTAAATATTCTCTTGCAGTTTTCCATACCACCCTCTCCTCCTGAAAAATATCCTAACCTCACAATGGCCACAATGCAAAAGTTAACAATAAATACATTCATATTTTTGAAATACAGTTCTTGAAATACATTGCAAATTTCCTTCAGATTATACTCAAGCTGGGGGTGATAAAATATCCTAATGTGATTATTCTGCTCAGCTTCATACAGCATTTCAAATCACTGCTTTAAAGATGAAACTTTAGTTGAAAAAGCTACATAAATTCATTTTCCATGACAAGAAATTTTAGACCTATCCCTACAGCTTCTATCATCACTGATATTTAAATAAAAAATAGCATCACTTCAATCACTGTATAATCAAAAAAGTTTTTCTTCCAATGATTTGAACCCAAAAAGTCTTAATGTTTATAAATGAGTGTTTAACTGTCAAAACTATCCATTTTTAACAAGGTATCAGAGAACTTGTATTTTTAATAGTACAGTCTTAATACTAATTGGTTGCGAAGAGAAATAAAATATATTTCTGATTTCCATAAAATGTGTTTAATAAAATAAAAACTAGTTTATAATTATTTAGAGTTCAGCTTTCATTATCTGCAAAATTCTATAAACCAATTAGAATTTTACCTTCTAAAACATTTTCTTAGATTTGATGGAAAAGGGTATGGGGGTGGGGGGAGAAGTTGAGGGCTGGAAGCATAATAAAATATCTACTTTGCCTTTTTATTTACAAAACAATTTATTTAATTTATGATCCTCCTATTGCCCTCCACTTTACTGTCCTGCATTTAAAAATCTAAGGCAATTCTAGAAAGTCTTTTTTTTTACCCCAAAATGAATCATAAATAGACAAACATACCCTTTGGGAATCAAAATAGTTCTGTCATTAGAATTTTACAGGACTCAACTGTAGACACAATTTAATCACCTCACAAAGAAGAACCACATTTGAAGATTTAAATAACATTTCTTTCTCAAAAGATACATGATTTCTAGAAAGAATACACTTAATGAATTATGCAAAAGAACAAAAACAAAAAACCTCATGATAGGTTTCCAGTTTTAATTGGGAAAAACAAAATCGTGAAACACATACATACATTTAGGAGGAAAAAGGGGATAGTCTGCCAATATCCATCAAGAATTAGTTCTATAATTCAGATTTCTCTATTTAAATCCAAAATTTCTGAGTTTACTCAATTTTTTCTGTACATTTACCCATTTGAACATCAATATTAAATGACTAAAACCAAGATGGTCTAGAATATTATTTGTATAGATTTTCTCATCTGAAACTTCTCACTTGCAAAATTGATGTCTCAATGGTAATTTACCCATGCTTTTCCATATTCTGAAATGCCTTCTCTGCACTGTATTTAACTGTGTTAACATCTTTTTATTACTACTTTTATATTTAGGACATAAAGCATTAAAACAAAACTATCAATGTACCAAAAACCCATGTTCACCTAACAATACAAGAATTTTCTTGTATTGAAAAAAATTGAAATAATTATGTTTAAAAGACTTATTTTATTAATATTGGATGTATTTTGGACAAAAATATTGATCAGTTAATCATGTCCTTCCATACATCACGTTCACTGAGTTCACTACCACAGTTTTAGTGCAACAAAATATCATTTAAAAGTCACTCTACAGTAATTATGGCTAGGCTCATTCAAATGCAGAGGTAAATATTCTATTTGTATAGAAACTTAGAAAATAATGTTTGAAAAGGAAAAATGTTCCATCCAGCTGAGTATTTTTTGTATACTAAAATATATATATAAACATTTTAAAATTAGTTTTATAGTCAATTTTGATGCAGTATCATTTAGTGGTGATAAATTTTGAGAGGTATATGTTTAACAAACATTATATTTGAGATTATAGTCTTAGGTAAACATTTAATACGCAATGCCAAGGTAGTTCCTTTTTTTTTTTTTTAATTTTTGTACCAAAAAAGTCATACATTTAACATTGACATTTCCGTCTTACCTGTGTGCCATAGACTAATAAAGTACTCTGCATTAAAATTTAAATCTTGAGACAGTAGTACAGCATTGAAAAAAATTGTAAAGCAGCTCAGATACATTTAACCCAGATTTTACATTTTCATTTGTCAGATTAGAATATAAAAAGTAAGCTTGAAAATCAACTTGAAAAAGCTTATTCTTCTTCAAGAAAAAGTATGAACAATCTGAAAATAATCAACAAGTATGAATGAAACATTGTACATAGTTAAGTCACATTTAGTGGTTGCTAAACATACCACTCCCTCCTGGAAATTACGGAACCATCTACATGTGAAACTAAGTCATCTTCATTTTCGTCATAATGTTCATCATTGACGAACTTCATTCCCATTTTTAGATCTTCATAATAATCCATTGGTCTTTCAAACCTACTGAGATTTTCTACATTGTTCCACTGAGTTTTTTCAGGTTCTTCTAAATAGTCTTTACGTATTAGATTGTTCACTGGATTTTTATTTTCCTTTTTTACACTGTCTGGATAAGAATCAAGCTCATCTTGTTGAAGAACATCAATTTGTGATTCTTTTTGCATATCTGAAGGTGGAATGTAATTCTTGGCAAAGTAGTCTCCACGAAACGTCCGTCTTCTCCTATAGCAAAATATTCCAGCCAAAACACTTACAAGTACTATGAAGAGAGCCCCACCCACTACACTAGCAATGATTGTGCCAATTGTGTCATCCTTAATTGTTGCCAAAGTTGACAATGGGAAGGGCAATTTTTTAGGTTCTGTTGCTAGATCCTCGATGTCAGCAGTTGAGGGATGCCACTGAATTGTAGGCTGAAGGGTGGTAGTAGTAGGAGGATCTAATGGAAACAGTAAAGATAGACAAGACACAGAAAGACAAAGAATGTCAATGCAGGTGGATTCAGGAGCAAGTTGAAAAGACAGCACAGTTAATGAATATTCACAGTGACAATAGTTTTTCATTCTTAATTTGATTATGATTAGAAGGTAGTACTTATATGTTTTTAAAATAACAAAACTGACACTTAGTCAGTTACCAATGAAATGAAAGGAATAAAGATTATCTATGGTATAAACCCTAAATCATTCTATTTCAAGTTCAAGTGTGATATTGTACTCCAGGGAAAATGTATCTTTTTTTTAATGTAGAGTATTACATAAAGTGTCCTATAAAAAGCCGGCTTTAGAACTATCATACAAAAAATTTTACCCAAATAATTCAAATGTGCATTTTCTTAGCCAGTAGCACAAGGAAATAAAAAGAAAGCATGGAAAGAGTATGTTTTCTTAATATCCAACTTTACATAATATGTTTTACTTTCATAGGATATGAACTGATCTTTTAAAGAATGAAAAACTATAGATTCTTGTTAAGTGGGCACAGTATAAGCGTTGGTTTAATAATTCTCTCAAAAATATTTTCCTTAAAGAGAACTCTTTAATTGTTAGAAAGGAGGAGATATTAAAAAAATTAAGAACATTATGTTTAAACTAGGTGCCAAATGAGACTAAAAAAAAAAAAAAAGTAAAAACATATTATAAAGTATTATAAAAAATGTCAGCAGCATCATGTATACTACTCCATGGGTAAGATATCTGAACATTTAAGAAATTAAATTGCAAATTTAATGTCATTGCTTTATGATAAAGTCTCAAAGAGTAGCTAATATTTTAGAGAGAACATTCTAATAATACTTAAATATTAGATGCAAATTATCCCATGTATTGCTGTTAGATTACACAGTAAATAGCCATTAATACTAAAAAGCAACTAAACATAAATAGTCAAAATTAAAGATTGGTTAATTATCAATTAAGTGATATTTTTAGGTCATGTTGCACAAAATTCTAGAGTTTGAAGAAAGGATGACTTTAAAAATCTTGAATTTCTTCATAGATAAAAATAAATGACCCAAATGGTAGTCTCCTTAAATAATTTTTAAATGCATGGTACTGATAGAGCTTTTTAAAAATGATTGTTAGAAAAATACTAAATCTATATGGGGTAAGTTATTCTAATATTATAAGCTAAAGAAAAATACTTACTGAAACAGGTTTCATCACGGAATGCCATATGTATAGAATGTGGTAAAAATTTAGCAAGTACAGTATAAAATTTAACGAGTACAGTATTACTAATTTCCTACGAGTTTAAATCAATATAATTGGCAATCGTGTCAAGCACCTTGAAGTAAATATTAGCTATCATAGTATATGTAAATCAATGAATCAAGGAAGAGATTTAATTTATGAGAAGGTAATAACTAGCTGAACAAATTCACTATGAAGAAAACAACTACTGAGGAGGATCATTTCTAGTATAAAAGTAGTAAAGCATCATAAAATCCAAATTCACAGAACAGAATATTAAAGGAATAGACTATAAATTAAATCATTTGCATAACAACCCATGTACTTTATGAGGAAGAAGGTCAAGTTTTAAGTATTAAATGGCATCTATTCAATGATTCCCAAAGGAAAAAGTATAATAAACAACCATAAGCATGGACTGCCCAAACATCACCTAAGTAATTATTTATAATTCACACATTTTGTGCTAAGATTTTAAGTGTTTGGTAGCTCTTAATGAAATGCTAATTTCCTTAGACCACTGCATAAGCCTGAGTTCTTGCCAAGCATAAGATAATCAAACATTTTTATCAAGTACCCCCCCCAAAATCACTCACACTTCTTATTTCTTATTTCTACTAGCAATTGTCTTTATGTGAACACAGATGGATGTCTAATCCATTTCACTCAGATTTAACAAAATAGTTTTCAGTAAATCTAACAAAAAGATCATAACCAAAAAAAAAAAAAGAATTTAAATCTTATACTATTTAATTTTGTCAGTAGTTCTAGAAATTTTTCAACCCACCCATCTATTATTCCCTTCCCCAACCAGTGTTAAAATAGCATAACCTCACTATTAATATCATTCCATCAAAAAGGGACTATGATTAATACTTTTTATTTCATACTTTCAGCAATGGATACATGATAAATGTACATATGACATTTATTCATGTTTTCTAATTCTTACTCTGCTCCAAGATATTTAGACTGAGAGTCAAAATTCATGTAAGGTGGCAAGAAAACAATTTTGTAAACCCCGTTAACTACTTGTTTAGGTTAAATATCATGAGTTAAATTCTTCCGAAGGCATTCTTCAGTTTTTAGTCAGACATTACTTTTTATATTTTTTTCTGAATGTGTGATAAATGAGTGCCTAACAGATGTAATGAACTTATAAACTCTGAGTTCTCCCCAAACAAATGAAGAATGATTCAAGTTTCTTTTTCTAATTAATACATTTTGTCAAACAGGAAAATAGTCCAGTAAGGCCAATATAGCCATAACATATATTTTAGCCTAATAATTACTATGTTTAAAAACACTAAATGGATTCCTTTTTCTTTCAAACTTTATATGTGAAGTTTAAGATAAACAAAATCTATGCATTTTAAAGTTTAAGGACTGCTGAATAAGTGTGCACTCTTAAGTCTGATATTATGTCAAAATCTAAAATCTTTATGAACTGAAATTCAAGTTTTCCATGGGAATATATTTTAATTTTGAGTTTTTGGTACAGGGGGAACTTATTTGATATACACAAATGTGTTTTCCTAATTTCAAAGAGAAATGACAGGTATCTGTTAGGGAAAAACACACATCAAATGCAAACTGAAAAAAAAAAAAAATTTTTTTTTCCAGCAAAAAGTTAGTATTCCCTGGGATTGCCACTACACAATCAGTACAATTTAATAACTGAAATTGAGTTTTTCAATCTTGAATCAATGACTTCTTGTCCAAAATCTTATGTTTGAGAACATTCCCTCAATTAGAGTTGCTCATTCTACTGTTATGAGTGGAAGTTTTAGTCTCTGGTCATAACAGACATTCATTTAGAAATATTTTTTAAAATCATTCCTTAAATTTTAAAATATCAATTTTAATACTGAGGTAAGAAATTTTATAAGTACGTACCTTTTTTCCTGGAGTAAAATTACAGTGGAAAAGATTTAAATGTTTGACATTTTACTTTGTATGATTACGGCCTCTTATTCTGAAAAAAAATCCTACTATGCTGTAGTAGATACACATTTTGGAAAGGCAGCATTATACCTAGGATACTTAAAATATTCCAAGAAGCTTTAGAAGAGTTAACTACACTTGATGTAGTGTGCTGTATTAAAGACTCTGAAAAGTACGGCTTCTTAAAAGAAACCACCTCTCATAATATTGTGTTCTTCTGAAGTACTTAAACATAATTAATTCTGATTTATTTATTCAAAAATTTATTTCCCATTATAAGACTTAGTAGAAACTGATTTAAAAAAAAACTATGTAAATTTTATCAGATTATGGCCTCAGCTCCCTCCAATAAAGAAAATAAAGATGTATAAAAGCAAATTCTTGATTTTTCACTCTTTCCTGATTTTCTTCTTTTAAACAAATATTTTCATTCATGCAGCAAAAATATACTGAAAACTTATTGAGTGCTAAACATTACTGCAGATGGTGGGAATAAAGCAGTGATCAAAACCAACTGAAATCCTGTCCTCTTAGGGTTCATTTTCTAGTGGGGGTAAACAAATAAGCATATAAGTAAAATCAAATATGTAGACTGTCACATGGCAGTAAGTACTATAGAGAAATGTAAGGCAGAAAAGGAAGATAGAAAGTAATAACGGGATGAGGAGAGAGGGTTTAATTTTAAGTACAGTCCTGAAGGAAGACAGACCTTACTGAAAAAGGTGAGATTTGAGCAAAGAACTAAAATAAGTGAAGGAAATAGCTATGAGCCTATCTGGTAGAAGCACATTACAGGCAATGAAAACAGCAAATGCAAAGTCTGGAGTAAGAACCTGTCTGCTGTGTTCAAAGAACAGCAAGAAGGCCAGTATGGCTGAAGCAGAATTGAGCAAAGATATAATAAGAAATGAGATCAAAGAGATAATGTGAGACCAGATCATGTACAGAGCCTCATAAATCATTTTAAAGACTCGGTTTTCACTGTGAGTAAAATGAAAACCCTACTGAAGGTTTTGAGGAGTGACATGATTTGGCATACCTTTTCACTCTGTTTATTTGATGACAGAATGGAGGGCAACAGCAGCAAAAGGAGGGAAAATAATTAAATGGCTGTTGTAATAGTGCAGTAAAAGTTGCTGATGGCATGAACTAGAGTATCAGTAATAGAAGTTGTGGAGAAGTGGTAAGATTCTGTATATAACATGAAGGGAAAGTTGACAGGATTTGTTGATGGATTCGAAAATGGAGGAGGAAAAAAACAAAATCAAGGGTAACTACTATATCAAGGGCTGTACCCTGAGCAAATATAAGAATGGAGTTATCAATAACTGAGAGAAGGACTGCTGGAGAAACAGGTTTGGAGGCAAGGGGCAGGAGGAAGATTGGGAGTTCAGTTACGAATATGTTAAGTTATAAATGCTTATTCAGACCTCTACATGGATTCGTTAACAGGTAGTTATATACAAGTCAGTAGTACTGGAAAGTGGTCCCACCATGTCAAAAGATGTAAATTTAGGATAACACCAATGTATTAAGTAATATAAGTAATATGAGTGCCTTAATTGAGCCTTAATATTTAAATGACTGCTTAATTACAACATATTTGAACTTAAAATGTACAAGTAATAACACATATTAAATTGTACAATAAAAACAAAAGGTAAACAGTCTTTAAGCATATTTTAAATATGCATTTCCTGTGGCTTAACCATTATTCTTCTAAAGAAGCATTTTTAATAAAAACCCTTTAAGGGAAGAGAAACTAACATTTCAGATTTTCACCAAAGCACTGCTACTGGCAGAGTGGGGTAGGATATATATAGTTCTAGGCTTCTTGCTAGATTTATGTGAAAAAAATATTTGAGTCCCTACTATGTGCAAGGCTCTAAGCTAACTGCTGACTCTACATACGGTACTGAAAAAAAGAAAACAAATTGCTTAATTGTGAGGATAAGTAATAAGTAAATAAAAAGCATAAAGCTACAAATGGTGTTAAGTTCTATGAGAAAAGAATACTTAATCACGTAAGTATTGAAAATGCAACATTTAAGCAAACAAAATTTTTCTAAGTCTTTAATTTAGTCTCGGATTTGAAAAGAGATACAAATCTTTACTACTTATCATATATTTAAAATGCAAACTTGTATATCTCAAGGTTCTCTTCCTTTTTCCTTTTAATTTTTCATTTGTTAGATATGAAGACTGTGCTACATTCTTGTAGTCAATAAGGAGGTGTTCAAAATATTTTAAATGATTTTTATAAATAAGCATTACACTGATAATTTAATATTTAGAGCCACACCCAGGAAAACACATTTTTGGCTCTAAATATAATTATATTTTGTGAATTCCCAAATTTATATTCAGTCAATTTAACAAAAAGATTCACAGTAAGACAAAGGGAAGTTCTTAATGGCTTAAAGACTCATACCAAGAAACATCTTAAATTGCATTTCCTTAAAACATTTTCAGGAGCATTCCTACTTCAGTTCTCAGTAACCCAATATGGTCTAGTTCCATATTGAGTGACAATATTATTTAACAAGTCAGCTTATCAAAGTTGATATTCCTTTTTATTTATCAGACATTTGTGTGCAGAGTAGCCATCGAAGCAAGAAAATCAAAGTCAGTTCCCGGTGAAAGGACAAATGAACCATACTACCTACAGAGGGAATATTCAATACTGTTTAACAGAAAAATTAAAACTGAATAAACAGGTATTAAAATGTATACAAACTTGTCATATAGACATTTTTGATAATTCTTTAGTAAAAGCATGCCAGCTTACAAATATATTTCAGAGAGGGTCACTTTATCATATCCCTTTTAGATTACTTGGGAAACCTCACACTGCAGAATTTATTTCTTCACAAATGTAAATTGCTGCCTACATTATAGTATTATTGCTGTAATTATTATTATATGAACATTTTAAGGAACTCATTTTACAAGATAGTAACTTACCTGAAATATAAATGATCTTTTGATCACTTCTTTGACCAAGGGAATTGGTAACTTTACAGACATAAACACCAGAATAATTGAAAGTCAGTGGATGGACAAAATGAAGAGTGTTGTCTGAAGCCAATAAACCATCCGGCCACTCTCCATCCAACCTAGATTTTAAAAAGCATGAAATTATTTTAAATATCTTCAGAATGTATTCACTAATAGGTATTTAAAATAAGACGTTACACTTTTGAGATTAGTAACAGCACCAATATTGCTTAGGTAAAACTCACTATATAATGAGAGCTTGTAATAAGTTATAATTCCTTCATTTTAATAAAGGTGAATAGATGAAATCCATTAAGAATGCCCAGTCTTTCAAAATATCAACCCATATAAGTTTAGCTAGCCCAAAATATTAGAATGGGAAGGAGAGAAAATATATGTGATTTTAAAGAAATATAATCAGAAAGTTGGAAAATTAGAAAAACATATTATTTTAAGATATACCCGCAGTACCAAAAGATTAAAATAACTCTTAGTGGACTGAGGATTATGGATCTAGTCATGACATAGCTACAATTTTCTTAATGAAAAGTCATCTCATTAAAATGCATAATTTTTTTAGCACCTTCTGTGCCATATTATAGAACATCATTAAAAACTGAGCAAACATATACTATGCCCCACCTGAAGACAGTGAGTTCCTAAAGTACCAAGGGGGGACTTATAAAATAATTTCATTTGTAAGGTTGGCTTCTGTGCTAATAAAAAACCATGGCACCATTTAATGTCAATAACGACTCTTTTAAAACATGCCTATACTAATCTGGACAAGAGTTCTATCTAGTATACCCATTAATATAAGCCATGATAGAAATGAAGTCATTAAAAGAACTATAGACAACCAGCAAGATGGCAGCAGAGTAAGGTGCTCCTAGAATCAGCTCCTGCTACAGGGGAGTAAGTAATCACCCAGAGCTAACTAAAGGATTTGTTTGGGAGCTCCAGGAGATCAGAAGTGCATCCTGCAGTATCCTTGAAAGAGTAGAAGGAGGAAACTGCCCACCAGCAGAGAAGATTCATAAGTAGAGAACTCCATGCCACGGAGGCCGGTGCCCATCCTCCACTGGAGGCACAAGCCCGCTCGGGAGCTGTTCTACAGCTGGAATTGGAAGCTCCACTTCCCAAAAAACGAGGGAGGAAAAGACGGTTGGGCACCAATTTCAGCTACTGATTAGTAAATTCGGCAGACTAAAGAATAATTCTAAGAACAGCTAAAGTTTGAACCTGTCCAAGTCATAAAGAGGCCGGTAGCCACCATCTTAACTCTGTGCCTGACACAAGGGGAAGCGCTGAAAATCGCAGTGCTAGCAGAGACCTGCTTCTTTACATTTAGATCAGATTGCCGCTCTAGCCTAAGCCCCAGGCCCACCTCGGACAGGGAGAAAGCTGAAGGGAGCTGGGCCAGCCTCTCTAGGAAATTACAGATCACGCCGCAGACGCCGGTGATCATTCTACTTTGGCGGTGCAGGCCACCCCAAGAGCTATTATGTGAAACGAATTGGAAGCTCCATTTTCCAAAAACAGGGAAGGAAGAGATGGTTGGCCACCAATGTCAGCTACTGATTAGTCAGTTCAGCTGGCTAAAGTATAACCCTAAAGTATAACAGCTGAATATTGAACCTGTCCAAGTCGGAAGGAGGCTGATAGCCACCATTGACTCCACCCCCAGCATGAGGAGAAGCCAGGCTGACTGAAAATCATGGTGACGGTAGAGACTGATTTATTTCACCCAGATTGGCCTGCGCCCTAGCCTAGGCTTCAGCCCTACCTCAAGCAGGGAAGAAGTTGATAGGCCCTGCACCAGCCTATACAGGTAACTGCAGGTACATTTAGCTGGCACAGACTGAATAATCGGAAGTATACCGGGGCAACTGTGGTCATCTTGGACCTGCACTGCATAGATTGCTGCCCACTCCTGCAGCTCCATTCCCACATCAGGCAGGGGAAAAAGGGGCATGAAGCTTCATCAGTCTCTCTGGGCAACTACAGCCTAGGCTTGCATGACTTGGATTATTCCACACAGCTGTGGCTCTGTCCCTGCCCCTGGCAAAGGAGAAAGTTGGGAGAAGATTCATCGATCCTTGGGGCACTGAGGGCAGCTTGAGCCTCCACAGCTTCAGCACCAACTACATCCTTGGCTCCTACTACACAACCAGCAAGAGAGAAAGGGCAGGAAGCCCTAAACTAAAGAGAAAAACTGCACCCAGAATAAATACTCTGGTAAGCCCAATGTCAAGACACCAACAAAAAATTACATTCCATACCAAGAAACAGGAAGATATGGCCCAGTTAAAGGAACAAGATAAGCCTCCAGATGATATAAAGGAGTTGAGACAACTAATCATAGATGTTCAAACAAATAAATAAATTCAATGAGATGGCCTAAGAAATTAAGGATATTAAGAAGACATTGGATGAGCACAAAGAAGAATTTGAAAGCATAAATAGAAAAATAGCAGATCTTATGGGAATGAAAGGTGCAATAAATGAAATAAAAAATACACTGAAATCATATAATAGCAGACTCGAGGAGGCAGAAGAAAGGAATGGTGAGTTTGAAATTGCCTCTGAAAGTGAACATACAAAAGAACAAAGATTGGAAAAACTTGAACAAGGTCTCAGGGAACTAAAAGACAGCAAGAGACGTGCAAACATAGGTGCCATGGGTGTCCCAGAAGGAGAAGAGAAGGGAAAAGAGGCAGAAGGAATATCTGAAGAAGTAATGGTAGAAAATTTCCCAACCCCACTGAAGGACATAGATATCCATGTCCAAGAAGCATGATGTACTCTAATCCGAAAAAATCCAAATAGACCAACTCCAAGACACATACTAATCAGAATGTCAAATGCCAAAGACAAAGAGAATTCTGTGAGCAGCAAGAGAAAAGCAATGCTTAATATGTAAGGGATACCCAATAAGATTAAGTGCTGATTTCTCACCAGAAACCACGGAGGCAAGAAGACAGTGGTATGATATATTTAAGATACTGCAAGAGAAAAACTTCCAGCCAAGGATCTTATATCCGGCAAGATTGTCTTTCAAAAATGAGGGTGAGTTTAGAATATTCACAGATAAACAGAAACTGAGCGAGTTTGTAACCAAGAGACCCACTTTGCAGGAAATACTAAAGGATGTGCTACGGCCTGAAAAGAAAAGACAGGAGAGAGAGGCCTGGAACAGAGTCTAGAAATGAAGATTATAGCAATAAAAGTAATTGAAAGTGTCAAAAGAGTGGTGAAAATAAAATATGACAGAATAAATCCAAGTATTTAGGAATAAACTTAACCAAAGATGTAAAGCACTTGTATTCTAAAAACTACAACTCATTGTTCAAAGAAATTTTAAAAAGTCCTAAATAATTGGAAGAATATTCCATGCTTACAGATTGGAAGACTAAATATCATTAAGATGTCAATTCTACTCATATTGATATACAGATTCAATACAATCCCGATAAAAATTCCACCAGCATTTTTTAAATAAATGGAAAACATGATTATCAAATTTATTTGGAAGGGTAAGGGGTCCTGAATAGCCAGAAATATCTTAAAAAGGAAAAGCGAAGTTGGAGGACTCTCATTTTTGGACTTTAAATCATATTACCAAGCTACAGTGGTAAAAACAGTATGGTACTGGCATAAAGACAGACACATAGACCAAAACAACCAAACTGATGGTTCAGAAGCAGACCCTCACATTTACGGTCAAGTGATTTTTGACTAGCCTGTCAAACCCACCCAGCTCAGGCAGAACAGTCGATTCAACAAATGGTGCTGAGAAAACTGGATAACCATAGCAAAGGAAGGAAAGAGGACCCCTATCTCACACCTTATACAAAAATTAATGGATAAAAAACCTAAATACAAAAGCAAGAACCATAAAGCTTCTAGAAGAAAATGAAGGACAATATCTTCAAGACCTAGTGGAAGGTGGTGGATTCTTAAAGGAGATAAGAGGCGGACTGAGATGGACTACTGATATTGTATGTAGAAGTTTTAATTAGCTTTACTGTAAAAGTGTGGAAATGTACAGAGTTGATGGTAACACATTATAGTAACAGCTGGTTTATAAATGGGGATGTGGCTGAAAATGGTAGTCTAGGATGTAAATGCCAACTGACAGAAAAAGAATAATCTAGGGACTGAATAGCGCAGTAAACTTAGAGGTAGATGAGAATTGTGGTTGATGGTACAGGTGCAAGAATGTCGTTTGTGAGCTAGAGCAGATGTACTATGGTTAACAGTAATAATGTAATATTCTTGCATCTATACCAAAGATGTACTGTGTTGATGATGGGGAGAATGGAGAGTGTGTGCCAAATATACGCTATGGACCTGGTAATGGTCAGATGATATTATCTTATAATCTGTGGCAAATGTTCCACCATGGTGTGGTGTGTTGACAGAGGGGTGTTGTTTGGGAATTCTGCACATGTGCATGACTGTTTTCTAAGTTTACAACTCCTGTCATAAAGATATATTTAAAAATGATAATAGGGTGGGTTGGGGGAAAAATACACCAAATGTAAGATAAGGATTATAATCAGCAGTAAGAGTTTGACAATATTCTTTCATAACTTGCAACAAATGTCTCACGACAATGTAAGGTGTTGGTGGAGGATTGATGTATGAGACCCTTGTATGATGTTATGAATATTTGCTGTGTAATTTCACAACTTTTACTATACACTTACTGTTTATATATGTTCATGTATAAATGATATAATAATAATAATAGGGTGGGTTAGGGGGAAATACTTTGGTTAGTAGTATTTTGAGGATGCTCTAATCATTAGTTAAAAATGTTTAACAACAATGCAAGGTATTTGTGGCAGGGTGAGGTATGAGAGCGCTGTATGATGTTATGTATGTTTGTTTTGTAAGGTCGCAACTATTGCTATACACTTATTGTTTATGTATGTTCATGTATGAGTGATATACGTCAATAAATTTAAAAAAAAAAAACTATAAAGTAATTCATTGTAATGGAACTAAGCATACTGTTAAAAAATCATTTATCTCACTTGCAGGTAAAAACACATTTTTACAGAACATTTTATTAATACAACAGGATAGAAGAGCAAAGTAAACCCAAGCATTCAACTGCCACAGTTTGAGCTAAATGGATTTCCAAAAAAGAAATTTTATCATTCACTCATTCAATCACTAGGAGCTTAATATTTGCCATATTCTGTTCTGCTAGATATTACTGAGATAAAGAGGTAAATAACATTTGGTCCCTGCTTTCAATGCTCTAAGTATATTGTAGGGAAAAGAGACAACTAATTACACAAGAATAAGTAAAAATAATTTAAAAAAGAAGAAAAAGCTAATCAATATTGGAAAATAGGTGGAATGATTTTGTTCTGTGATCCCAAAGAAAATGGGTATGTGAATAATGAGTAAAATCTTTTCAAGTTGCTGGTATTTTACTTTAGTATTGAAGAATAAATGTAATATTCTTACATGTTTAAAATAAGAAATAAGGAGATTAGTTGATTATTAAAAAATAAAATTAAAGACTCTTCTAATTCTATGCTCAGAATCCCAGGCACTTATCTCTCAGGCAAAAGAATGAAGGCAAACTAAATAAATTAACTGAATGTCCATGAAGGAACAACTTTCACCCTTCCCTAAGTGACATCTGGAGCTTCCCTAAGGAAATGACACCTCTAATTTGACCATTTTAAGTGGAACGTGTTAATGAGTAAAGCTGACTACACAGAGAGTGTTTCCATTAAGCATTTTATTCTAATGTCTCACTGTGAAATGACTGGATAATCAAAAAGATTAAGGAAAATCTATAAAATGAGTGACCAAATCAAGGAGAAAAAAAAAAAAAGAATGTGTAAAAGAAAACTCTCTGGAGGTAAAATAACTCTAGTATCCCTAAGGAAGAAAAGGATGCTATAGAAAAGGACAAAGAATAAAAAGATGTTCTTAGAAATTGAAGATGTCAAAAAAATTTTTGAAAAATCAATAAAATGCTAGTAAATAAAAATCCAGAAAGTCTCCTAGAAAAATTAAAATAACAGTATGAAAAATATGACAGAAAAGCTTTTTAGTATACAATAAATAGGAGTTCTAGTAAGAGAGAACAGAAAAAAAGGAAGGAGAAACAAGTCAAGAAAAAAAAATTATCCAAGGTCAACAAACACAAGTATCCAGATTGAAGGGGGGCCCCAAATACTGAGAATTACGAATGAAAACTTTAGTAAAACAGATTGAAAATTCAGAGATAAAGAAAATTAGGGATAGGCAGATAGTAAACTATACAAGTAAAAAGAGGCAATTATGAGCCTCAGGAAAAACAAATTAGCTGTATACTTAAAAGAACCTAAATTCAGAAACGTGAATTCTGGAATCCTAGCCCTCAGAAACAATAATTAATTGTCATAGGGATTCAAACACTGATTAGATATTTAACTAAAAGTAGCTTAGCTTCACTATGACTATGAAAGGTAGGAATGTGTATATGGGTATGTTTGTGGGTGAAGGGACTGGTATAAAGTAAAATTTCATGTATAAGAAGTCAATAGCACTTAAAATCAGTAAATCAAGAAGTGATTTTATTCTAATGTCTCACTGTGAAATGACTGGACAATCAAAAAGATTAAGGAAAATCTATAAAATGAGTGATCAAATCAAGGAGGAAAAAAAAAAAGAATGTGTAAAAGAAAACTCTCATAGAAGTTCATAGAACTTTCAGACCTATGAATGTAACTACTAGAAGAAACTGCTGAAATTGATAAAATTAGCTTCTTTTTTCATTTTTTTAATTTTTTTTTTATTGTGGGTAAAAATCTAAAATTAGCTTCTGAGTAATAGAATTGAGGCAGTAGGAAGGTGGAGAGGGGTAGAGCAGAAGAACATTGAGATACCCTTTATTCAATTTAGTTTTATCACTATTTCTATAATTATGTACACACTGATAAAAATTTTAAATATGCATTTAAGAATACTTTTCATTTTTAAAAAAATTTCTCTTTAGAAGTATATAACATTATATTACCTGCTCCACACAGATTTGAAGGGTGGTGGATTTGCATCAGCATTACACTTAAGGTTTACACCTTTTCTTCCTACAAACCAATTTCCATCATATCCTGTTACTGAAACCTCAGGAGCATCTATAAAATAAATACATGACAGAACAAATTATCTTTTGTTAATGGTAAATGCAATATACAATGAAAAAGCATTAATAAAATAGACTAAGTTTTAGAAGGACAGGACTCATGTTTCTTATGTTCAACATACATAACCAATGCTGTGGACAGTACTCAATAAATATCAGGACTATAAGAATGAACGAACGTGGGAAGCGGGTGTGGCTCAGTGGATAGAGCCCCCGTTTACCATATGGGAGGCCCGGGTTCGCGTCCTGAGGCCTCCTTGTGAGGGCAGGCCAGCTCGCGGGGCGCCGTGGGCTGATGCGGCAAGACCTCACAGCAAGGGGGAGATAAGCAGACACAGAGAAGACACGCAG
>JAQZBX010012421.1:0-13704 GCA_029593785.1 Cabassous unicinctus
GGGCCTCCCACATGGTAAACGGGGGCTCTATCGATTGAGCCACACCCGCTTCCTGCCGTGAGGTCTTGCTGCCATCAGCCCACTGTGGTGCGCGGACCGGCCTGCCCTCACAAGGAGGCCCCAGGAAGCGAACCCGGGGCCTCCCATATGGTAAACGGGAGCTCTATCAATTGAGCCACACCTGCTTCCCTACAGTAAGTTTTGAAGTCAGATAGTGTAAGATCTTTAGTCCCTCCTTTTCAAAATTGGTTTAGCTCTTCTAGGTCCTTTACATTTCCATTTGAATTTTAGAATTAGCTTGTCAATTTCTAAAAGGAAATCTACTGAGAATTTGATAGGAATTGCATTCAATCTATAGATCAATTTGGATCTTCCAATCCATAAAGATGGTATATCTCTCCATTAATTTTGGTCATTTTAAATTTATCTCTGTAATATTTTATAGTTTTCAGTGTACAACAATACATATTTTTTAACAGCACTGATAAACTTCTTACTTAAGCTTTAAATCTGGGATCAAATTATAATAGCAAATCTTGCAAAATTTATTTAAGAATATTCCTGCCATAATTTTAAGCTTACAATACTTTCTGTTCAACAATGGGACAAATAATAAACAGGTGGATAAAAACCTGTTATCTTATAAAATCTAACAATTATAAAACATTTATAAATCTAAACAAGAAAAAGTAAACTCCTGTGTCAAAGAAGGTACTTGCCTTGACTAAAATTCCCACAAAAGTTTCTGGCAGCAGAAACTAAATTCTCAGTCTGGTTTTTCTTCTCTAACTTCCAGCAAACCCAAGAAAATTCCATAAATTAGTGATATATTCATAAACAAAAAAATTTCTATATATGTAACAACACTGGATACACCGTAAAATGTACTAACTTCAGTCTTTCTGTCTCAATTGTTATACCATGATTTTTGTCTACAATTGTAAATGTACAAGCCTTCATGGAAGCATAACTGTCAAATAAAAGGGAGTTAAGGTTCTATCAAAGGTTAAATGTATGAATGTTAACAAATACTTTTTAATGAAAAACTCATTTTTAAAAAATTGCACATTCATACCAGGATGTACTAAAGAGTTCTTAACTACACTATTTATAATAGTAAAAAATGGAAACTACCCAAATGCCCATTGACAAGAGCAGATGGCATAAATTGTGGTATATTCACATTATTGAATACTGTACTATAGTGAAAATTAATGATCTATAGCTATAGATGGAACATGATGAATATTATATACATAGTGTTGAGGGCAAAAAAGAAAGTCCAGGAAGGTAACAAGAAAGATGATTCCAAGCAAAATTAAATGTATTGTTTGAGCACACATACATTCATAATAACAACTACTTTTAAAGAGGCAAGGCAATGATTAAAAAACAACAACAACAAAAAAAAAACACCACCACAATTGTAGTTACAGGAGACTAGGTAAGGAAGTGGCAGGAGAAGGTAGGAAAGGTAGGAAAATGGAATAGGTGAAGAACACATAAATAAATGCAAGTTACTAGTAATGTATTAGTTCTTATGTTGATTGTCAGATCAATGCTTTATAACATAAATACATGCTATATAATTCTTTTCTAAGTATCAAATATTATATTAAAATATGTTTTTTTAAAAAAGGAAAAAACTATTTTAAAAATCACCCATTATAAACCAATTCCTAGGATCTTAATTGGGCACTTAGAATGTACTTCAAATTTTTTAAGTTTTTACCTTTGTTTCTGTTCAGTTGCTTTGTCCAAGTGCTGAAAGATATCCTGAAATAGAGTGCAGCTGGATCGACTATTAATAGTATAGCCATATCCTCTTTTCCAATATTGTTTCAGATCATTTAAATATTCTAATACCTAAAAACAAAAATCATAAAAATCATTTCTAATACATTTTGATTAATGTAACAGATTCCCTGATTTAATGATCTTCTCAAAAAGGTTACATTGTTTAATTACCATTCTGCACAAAGTATAGAAGGATCTTAGCATTCACAAATTTTATATTTGCCATTTCAAGCATTTCAAAGTTGGCTCCATAGGTCCATGACACATAGATTTATGTTGAACCATATGTACATAAAGGCTGGTGTGCAAGAGGTGGGTGTATTTACAGCCAATAACCTAACATCTGTAACAGTTCAGGATAGTGGAGTAAGGACATGTGCTCACAATCCCCTTTCTTTTAAAATTACATTAAGATGAGAACAAAGATATATATCCATAAAGAAAAAGGAAAAAAGGTATATACAGGAGAATATTCATTAAAGCACAAGAAAGATGCTAACAGTAGATCCAGAAATGTTAAGAATTTTAGGAAGAAAGAAACCAAATAGAAAACAACTGACTTTGGTTCATGTATTGGTTTGGCAAAAGTAAGGAATGTGTATCAGTATAGACATTCTAGAGGGCAAATGTGCAAAATCCATGAAACACACATAATCTATGGTCCATTTAATTTCATTTCTCATAAAGTAGTATTCACAGAGAAATACTACTCCCATTCTCAAAGGAGAATGTAAAAGAATGTCTCACAGTAGCACTGCTTTATAGGGACCAAAAAAAACAAAAGAAAGGCTGGAACACAGTGCTAGATTAAAAGAGACTAAAAAGACATGACAAATAAATACAATGAGTGAGCCTTGGTTCATCTTAAAATTTAAAAAAAAAAGCTAAAAATGACTTTATTGGGACAATTGTGAAAATTTGGATATTGACTTTATATAATATTGTACAAAACTAAGTTATACTGTGGTTATTAAGAGACTATTCTTATTCAGATGGAAGCCCAAGTATTTAAGGGAGAAATGTCATGATGTACAGAATAATACACCCCTCACCAAAAGATGTCAACATCCTAATACTTGGAATCTATGAATATGTTCCCTTACATGACAAAAGGGACTCTGTAGATGTGATTAAATTAAGGTTCTTGATATGGGAAGATTTTCCTAGGTTATCCAGGTGTGCCCAATGTTATCACAAAGGTCCTTATAAGAGGGAGGCAGGAAGGTCAGAGTCAGAGTAGGAGGTAGGAAAATGGAAAGCAGAGGTTGGAGTGAAGTGAGGAAGTGGCCATAAGCCAAGCATGCAGGCAGTCTCTAGAAGCTGGAAAAGGCAAGTGATGGCTTTCACCTCAAGCCTCCACAAAGAACACAGCCCTGTCAAAACCTTGATCAGACTCATTTTGGATTTCTGCCCTCTAGAAATGTAACAGAATAAATCTGTGTTGTTTTAGGCCACTAAGTTTGTGGTAATTTGTTTCAGCAGCAATGGAAAAGAAAGAAAAGCAAAAGAAAAGGAAAAGACAAATAACAGAGAATCTTACAGTTCTAGGTGTTCTTGAGTCACCTAATCTAGTCCCATCATTTAACAGATGTGGAAATCAAGGCACAAAAAGATTAAGTGTTAACTTGAATCCAGATCTTGACTTTCAGGTTTTTGCAAAATATCAAACCACCTCCCAGCAGAGAAATAGAAGATGCACAAAAACTAAGAGTAAAATGTTTGAAAGGAGAAGGACTCAAGTAAGGGAAAAGGAGGAAAGTACAGGTAGGTAGTGGGAGAATGAAAAAGCAGAGGCCGGTTATAACCTGGGCTGTGTATTTTCACTGCAGGGAAAGTATTCTGCACTTAAACTAGGACTTGTCAACTCTCAAAAGTAAGAAACCACATGGATATAGTTACTCAGAATAGGAAAGGCAGGTGGAAGGTAGTCAGGTGAAACACCTCCCACTGTATTCCACCAACTAGAGTAACTCGGGCAAATAAGAAGCTCCTCTGTTAAAATATAAATTTTCCATTTGCTTATCACTCATCAGACATTTATACAATAATGAAAATCATTTCATTATGTTTATCAGCTTTTTTCCCTAGGAAAGCAATCTAGATAGGGAGAAAAAGGAAGTGAGGTAATTTTGATACATGTAAATGGTGACCATAAGTCTCAGTTTATACTTGTTCTGGCATAATTATTATTAGCACCCCTTTCACTTTGAAAAGTGTCCCAATATGGAAGATAAGTTATATGGTTATCCTAAGTATAGGGCACTTCATGGAAGCGCAGGCTAGAAAAGTTTCTGAAATGATGAGCTACAGCAATTAGAAGAGAAGAGCAGGGAACAGGGTACCTGGGATGGAGAAAAAGTAGGTCACCAGGAAATGATTCAGGAGTACAGAGAGGGGAAATACAATACCCCTACTTAGTACTGGTGCTCAGCATCTTATAGAAATAATCCTTTGAGGACCCTTTCCCCTTCTTCCACCTCACCCCTACCCCAACCTCAGCAAAATGCCACAGAAAATCATGTATCACCTTTGGTCTGGTTGCTGGCTACTTAAGTCTTTGTGTGTAACAAAATAAAATCACTTGCTTACCTTCAAATGTACCTTCACTCTCAGCTTAAAAGCCTGCTTTTTAAAAGGCAAGATACCATGGCAAATAGTACAGTTCTTTTCAAAATAGGAGATTAAATTTTGAAATTAATAATTTATTTTCATACAGAATACTGAAGATTTTATATATATTCAAGGAATGATTAAGATCCTGAATGACTAATACATAGAGACACATTGTACTCTGTGCTAGGATTTCTATCCAACACTGCTATCCACAAAGTCTAAGGAAATAATTAACACTCTTATCCCCCACCTCTTTGGCAGCCAACACCCCAGAATTGACCAGAATTCACCTCCCTTAAAGTTACTAGAGGCACCGTCTGCCTTTCTCTGTCTGGAGTCTAAAAGTAGGCAAGACAGCTATATGACTAAAGGGAAAAAAAAGGGACTATGAAGTGGGGAGATAGAAATTGTGGATGAATTACTGACATTGCCAGGTGGAACACAGAACTCAATTTCTCAAGCAAACTGTTATAAAGGAAATAGGTCTTTGGAAAATCATTTCTCCTAAGTTTTGGTTTCCTATAGATAAAAGAATTTGATTATAATAGTTCCCCAGCCCCTGCCAGCAGTAATATTTGATGATAGGTTACACAGGTTTTTAACAGGAATAGAAACAGAGATTTATAAACCCAATTTACAAGTAAGATGACACCTATCTAAACAAGTAGTCTCTCTTTATTTAAGGGAAATTACGAGTTTTTCACAGACAGTTAATGCTCCCTACTCTGCTTGTTTTCTGGGAAAAAAAAAGAAAAAAGAAAAGAAACTGCAGAAGTAATACCTACCTTTGCATCATCTATGTCAAAAACATCGCACCAAGGAGATTTAACACCTTTAATTGCCAGGTCAAATGAACAGGTGAAAAAAGCTACCTGAATTAAATCTGGGGGAAAAAAAGGGTAATTATTTGTGGGTTATAATTTTCTGCAATTTTTCAAAGGCTAAATATCTATAGAATGCCATGTGCAGCATATCTTTAGAAACTGAATATGTTTAGCTTGGAGAAGAGACTTCAATTTCTGACAGGCTATCAAAGAATTAAGACTTGCTGTGTACATCCAAAGCAGTAATACTGTAACAGTCAGGAAGAACAATAAGATACAAATTTCAGTCCAATGAAACAAAGAAACTTTTTATAAAAGAGTAACTTTCTTTCTGCTTTAAAAAGTATATACATTTGTTAAGAACACCATTTACCTACCAAACCCAACAAAAACTTTATCACAAGGACATATATATATATAAAACATAACTGGATTTTGATAATTTTAGAGGGAAGGGGGAGAGGAAATAAAGCTATAAAAGGTTTTGGTCCCCAACTTGGAAATTAGGAAAAACAAATTACATTTATTGAACTGTTTTTAACTATACAACAATTCATACTATAATATTAAGAAGAAAAGAATAAAGAACAACGGCTGTAAAAGAGGAGACATGACTGCAGGAGATAGCAAGGGACAAAGGGCACAGTGAGGGTCAGGAGGAAGAAGAAAGGAAGGGTCAAGGAAGAGAGGAACAAAGAAGAAAAACCACAAACTAAAGAGGGAGAGAAAGGTAGGTAACAGCACCAGCTTTTCAAACTTAGCTGCTCAGCTGGGCACTGGGTTTCAGAATAATTTAGTTGGGATTTTTATGGCGCTAATAAACTGATTATCTTACTTTTAGAGATTCAAATGGGCTTGCAGGAGCAGGGAGAAGGGTTACTTGGGCTACAAACGTAACAAATAAAAACAATGCTCTCTAGTCAATATGAAGGGGGATGATATTTAATGCTATAGAGAGAAAAGAAGTCAACTACAAGGGGTTGCTTCCATTGCTTTGATTTTTTTTAAATTTCACTCCCTTTCCACTTTCCCCAGGGAAACTGGGAACAAAAAATAATTGATCTTACATCCTTTAAGCACTATAGTCCTGAGTTTAAATAATCCCCCTGCGGCAGTATGTAGCATAAACAATATTTCATTGGGAATATACATAAAAACCCTTTCAACACTTCGCCTATATAAATGTAAAGTTTTATAATCTCAAGGCGTAACTAATATAGTGATTTTAAGGGGCATATATGTTTGAGAAAGGACCTGGCTTATTCATACTCTAATTCTGAAACTATGAAAATCTGCTCTAATGACCTATGTTCTTTAACTGCAAGAAGGATGACTGGAAAAAAAAAAAAATTCACCAAACTCTGAAATAGTACTACAGGTGAAAAAGCATAACATGAAGACTAAGGTTACATGAGCTAGCTCTGCCACTAATTATCCTGGCCAAGTCACTCTGGACTCTAATTCTGAATTTTCCTACCTAGAAAATAAGGTTAGACTAACAATCTTTCCTGACGAGTTATGGCTCTGATACATCCATTACAAAGCTCTGACTACTTGATCAGTCTTCTGGGACCTCAAAAATATTTCGGATGGATTATAGATTTAAAAATACAAAATACAGGATGAAATGGGAAAATGTAATAATCTTGGGATAAGAGAGGTATTTCTAGGCAAAATACAATATTTAGAATCCATAATAAAGACAGATATGACTACATAAAAAATGTTAACTCTGTACAAACAAAGGCATCATAAATAAACTTAAAAGATAAACAAAAGATTAAGATAAAATGATAGCAACATATAATATGCAAAGAATTAATCCTTTTTCAGGCAAGATTGTTAATAAAGGATACATAATTAACATATTAAAACATATAAAGATGTGAAAATAGCCCACAGAAAATGGACAAACTTATGAAGAGGCAATTTTCAAAGAAATGCAAATGGCAAATAAACACACAAAAAATGCTCACCTTCTCAAGAAATCAAAAAATGCAAATTAAAGCTAGACACCATTTTTCATTAATCAAATTGACAACAATTAAAATGACTAATAATACCCAGTGTTGGAAGAGATATAGAAAAATGAGCATTCTCATATATGGTTGGTATGAATTTTTACTACACCTTCATATGACAATTTGAAAGTATACATCAACATGTACATTTCAAAGAGTTAAAAACTAAGAATAAATACTCTCAGATGGAAAATGGTTTCCTGTTTAAAAAAAAAAATTCTGGACTGTATTAGCTCCTCCTCCTTCCAGAAGTAAAATTCAATGATAGGTTAAATAAGTTTTTAATTGGGGTTGACCCAGAAGTTGAATCATATATCCTATGAAATAGCATAGTACTTAAAAGAATGAACCATCTATATGTATAGACAGATTAAATAAAAATAATTAGTAAGATGCAGGGAACTACATACATCTCTCTAGATTAAAAAAAAAATTATTTAAGTATTCAAATATCTAAAGTATTTAAGCAGTTATTATGTGCCAGATACTATGCTAAATGCTTTGCATGAACTAATCTCATATAATCCTCATAACAATTCTATGAGGTAGGTGCAATTCTTAAGCCCATTTTACAGAGAAGGAAATTGTAGCACAGAGGTATTAAAGAAACTGCACCAGATCATAATTAGTCAACAGTATAGTAGAATCGAAATTCAAATACAAACAACCTGATTCCAGAACCCATGCTTTTAACCACTATGCTTATATTGCCTCCAAAAAGACGCTGCTCCCAGTTACACCATCTGTAAAATGATCCTTGTTCATTCAATTAGAAACTAAAAATAGTTTTAAAAAAATTAACTTCAACAAATCTAAATGCCCACAAATAGGAGAGTGGATAGATAGTGGTATAGTTATACAGTGGCATTCTGTACATAAATTTAAAATGAACTAGAATGAAGTGCATTAATCTGGACAAATAAACAACAAGAAGTTGAATAAAAATCAAATTTCAGACATTTCATGCAGTTTGACACCATTCTTAAAAGTTTAAAAATCTGCAAAATAATATCCCAATTATTTAGAGAAACATAAACAGATCCAGAAGGACCAAGGGCCCTCAACTTATTTAAAGCAAATAACTGAAGCACAATTTTAAAATTTGATAAAACTAAGTTGTTGGTATATGGTGTTCATTAGATTGGCTTTTCATTATTTTTAATTATTTTTTTTAGGTATCAGGGCCAGGGATTGAACCTGGGACCTCGTATGTGAGAAGTCAGTGCTCAACCACTGAGTAACATCGGTTCCGCTGAGTTGGTTTTTTTCGTTTGCTTATTGTTTTGTTTTTAGGAGGCACTGGGAACTGAACCTGGGACCGCCCATGTGGGAAGCAGGCATTCAATCACTTGAGCCACATCCACTCCCCTAGATTTGCTTTTATTTTTATCTACACGATTGAATTATTTCCCAACAAAGTAAATAATTTTAAAGCTCCACAGATGATCTCAAATACAGCCAGTCTGGGGAAACAGAAAAACTTTAACTTCAAATGCTAATCTAGACAGCTTCATTTTTTAAAAGGTCCTTATAAAGCATCCAGATTCCACAGTTGAACAGATTCTAATTTACTTTCTTTACCCAACATCTTCTATTTACAGGCTTTTAGTAATTCATTTTCAATACAACATAATCCACAATCTTTGTATGCATATTTGTCAGTATCAGCCCTATGGATTATAAATTCTTTGAAAGCAGGGAAAAATCTTATTATTTTTTTCTTAATTCCCATTGCTAGGCAACCATATACCCTAGTTTTCCACTTACTTTCCTAGCGTTATTAGTAGAGACCCCTTTCACTCTCAAAAGTGTCCCAGTTTGGATGATAAATTGCATGGTCAGCCCATCTACTGCAATACCATATGATTTCCACAACTTCTTGTTTTCTCAGCATCTCTAAGTATAAAGGCCTCAAAAAGAAAAAAAAAAAAAAAACCACTCTACCTTTCACTTTCTAAAATTTACCTCTCAGAACATTAACATGTACTTCCTTTTTTTTCTTTTACCAGGAGGTCCCGGGGATCGAACCCAGGTCCCTCCATATGGGAGACGGACACCCAACCATTTGAGCCACATCCGTCCCCTAACATGTACTTCTGAACTGCTTCAAAAGCTAAAGAATTTATAGTATTTTCCATTTGTATCACTTTATGAAGAGTAAATTCAGAAAAGATCAGTTGTGTTTTATAAATAATATTTGGAGTTGAGGCTTTATATATCCCTACCCTAAAAAATTTTTTTTCAGAATATAGCAAGAATCATACACATTAATTTACCTGAAACTGAAAGGAGACTATGAATCTAAACATAAGGATATCTAGGTCAAGGTATATAATTTCCTTGACCTACATAGAACACATTATTTTCTTAACGTAAATTCAATTGTGGGCCTTTGAAAGGAATAGCTTTGTTCCCTTACTTTTTTTCATTTTCAGAGTTCAAAAACTTATTTAAACCAGAAGTTCAAATGAAATATAATAGGCATATTACCTGCATTTAAATCGTTTACTGGCACTTGTAAAGTAGCTGCAACTTTTTTTAAAATGCTCTGCATTTCTGGTCCAGTTTTGAAGGCTTCTACATGGTACAGAGCTGTAGCATTCCTTTCTACTTCAGTTAAAAACTTCTCACAATGATCAAAGAACCTCATTAGTTTATCATTAATCCTTGGAGGGCCACACTCCATGTCTGAAAGAAAAAGAATTTAGATGTGTGTGTGTGTGTGTGTGTGTGTGTGTGTGTGTGTGTGTAAAGCATTGACAAATAGTAATTCAGAATTATTGAAAATTCCGTTTCAAATGTGAAAAAGGAACACTGACTATTCATCTGAATATCTGAAATAAGCACATATTAATCAAGAAAGACATAGGGCAAAACTATTGCTCTTTTGTAATGATTGTGATTCATAAGAGAATATGCTAGAAAAGACTAAAGAGAGACAGCAACTATTGAAAATAAAATATAATGTGTAACAGCAATCCTACACTATGAAATAAAGGTAACTGATACAACTGCTTCTTTAAAAAAAAAAACAAAAATAATCAGAAAGGAAAATCATAAAAAGCGTAAAACTGCGTTATATAAGACTATTTCTGTCAGGCACAGAAAACTTGGAAAAGCAAACTAAAAATTAGCAAAGTTTCTAATTGCAAGGTGAAAGATAATTCAACAGATTAAATTTTTTTTTCCTACTCTAAGCCAAAATCTAAAATATTCGATTTTCTCAACGAATTTTCCCAGCCCGTCGCTACTTTACAAAATAGTCTGCTTTGGACAAAAACAACTGACAACAGCACAAAATACATTAATGTTTCTGGCCTACTGTGTCAATGTGCTAGGTGCTCTAGATTTATCTTCGAACTGAAGCCCCCAGATAACTTTCCATTTAGAATTTACTAAGGTATGCTATTTCCCCAAATTGGCCAAAATGTGTATGGGTCTCTACTAAAGGCATTCGAAAATCATATGAAAGACACTGGGGTGCCTTTTAAGTTTTTTCAGAGTCATTTTGCAAATACACATATCTCAACCATTATTTCTCCAATAATAACAAGAAAAGAACACTTAATATATCATTTCTGGATACAAAATATGAGAAAATTGAATGTAGTTATACCATTTTGCTTGGGGTTGTGTGTGTGTGTGTGTGTGTGTGTGTGTGTATTTATGTATAAGTCCCCTGAAATGGATAATTCAGCCCACTTTAACTGCAACTTTTAAAACTAGATTATAGTTTTAAAGAAAATATCTGCGGCCCAGGCGGTCACCTGCGACGTCTGGCGGTGGCAGTCCCGGGTGGTAGTGCTGCCAAAGCCCCTGCAGGAAAGCGGCGCCACTATCCACGCAGCGGTGCTTGGAGCTGGTGACCAGCCGCAGGCGGCCGCAGTTCTCGCGGCTGAAGAGAGAAGGGAAGAGCGAGGCCAGACGCAGCGCCAGCTGTCGCATGTCTTGCCGCCCCTTCTCCACCAGTTGCCCGTCCATCCAGTCCGCATACCACAGAGGCCAGCTGGCTAGCGCGGCACCCAGGTCGCGTCCGCCGCCAGCACCGACTCTGTCGCCACCCGGGCCGCGGGCCTGCAGCAGCCCGTGCAGCTGCCGCAACTTGCCGATCTGTTTGGCCGTGGGGTAGCGGGTGCCGTGACGGATGAGAGCGACCAGCTGCACCGGGGTGCAGGTCCCCTCCAGTAGCTCCGGATCCCGCCGAGGCGCCTCAGGGTCCGGTAGCAGCCCGGGGTTGGCATCCTCGTAGCGAGTCTTGGTGCCGAAGTAGGGACTGAGCGCTGAAACCACCGGGTCTCCCGTCTCCTGCAGGGAGCAGCGCGCCAGCGACGACAGCAGCGCCGCAGCCAGGACCGCGGCCGGCGCTACGGAGGCCCCGAGGAGGTTACAAGAGCCGCGGAGCATGGTGCGGTTTGGACCGCACAGGGCGCGAGCCGGGGCTGGCGCCGTACTTCCGGCTCCGGCGGGCAGAGGGCGGGCTGGGAAGACGCTTCCGGCCTGTGCCCACCCGGCTGCGCTGCGTGCTTCCTGCGCTCGGGCTCTGAGGAGGCCTCAGCGGCTGGCGGAAGGTCGTGGGAGCCGGCGGAAAACCCGGAGGAATCTCCTAGACCTGTGGCTCAGGTGGGGCCTGCACGGCTGGCCCCTGGGAGTCTTAGATATGTGGCTTAGGTTGGGCGGGTGTCGGCAGGCCCCCGAGCATGGGCGAGTTTCCTCCTAACCGACGCCTCAGGAACTGACTCAGTGACGCCCCCGGTTTTTAAAAAATTTCTAGGGTGTGATTGAACCTCGGACTAAGCCTTAGCCTCCAAGATTACCAAAACATTTCACCTTTTAACCGATGTCACCATACTACTCCGTTCCATTATGTTTTTCAAAATGTGGTCCCTGAACCATCCGTATCAAATCCACCTGAGTCGCATGTTGAAAATGCATGTCCCTGGGCTGTGCTCCAGGATGCTTCCTGTAGCCCAAGATTTTTTTGCCCATTAGAGTTTGAAAATAAGCAGCATACGGCAAGGCAGAGAACTTGGAAGAGAGCTCAGTTCTCCAGGAATTTAAGCCTTGAGTTTTTGGTATTATCTTGACCTGGACTAGCAGAGCTAATCCAGACATTAACGAGACAGCACTCTGAAATTTCTATGCTTGTAGACAGGTACTGAAGCCTCAAGGCTGACCTGATTCCTTCAGCAAACTGAGTCATAGCCCACCAGCTTTACTCCATTATTAAGTATGAGCTAATCTCTTGTGTGAAGCTAACATGCTATGTTTATCGTCAGGCCAGTTAGGTCCACATTGTCCTCCCATAGAGTTGCATACTCAGATTAGCAGCTGTGTTTGTCATAGGTTGTTGCACAGAATCTTCTCTTGATCCACCAAATCATAAACCCAGACAACACTTTGGTTTCTCCACTTGAACCCCAATTTATATGCTGTTGGGCAAAGGATAAGTATTAAAGAAGCCATGTGGTGATCCAAATTCAAGGAAGTTTGGGCCATGTTTCCAAGTGTGGCTTTCCCTTCACAGACACTATTAGTTGTTTAAGCCCATCTCCATCTTAATTCCTTTTCTATACTTGACCCAGAGAGGTTTACCTCTAAATGTTAACCAATGAAGAAATTGGTTCAACATGAAGAACAGATTTCAACTTTAATGCAGCAACTTCTATGATGGTCTGTGGCAGGAAACCATCTTTAGGGCAACAAATGTTCTCATGGCTATGTCGTTTTGTAGACTCTTCATGTCTGAATATTCATGGTCAGTATTTCACAGGACTTCTCTCAAATTAAAAGTAAATATCCACCTCTTTTTTTATAAAATCCTAATCCTTACACGTATAGGCTGAAATACCAATACCTGATAAAATGTCTAAGTTCATTTAGCAGGTGTTTGTGCCAGGTGCATCTCAGTATATTTTAGTGCTTTCTGTTTAATAATGGCCACCCCTCAGATCCAAACTTTGAGTCCTCAGGAGCTACTACTAAGTCTTCCTAAAGGCATAATCACTTCTTCCCAATGAAGCAATGTTTGAGATCCTGCTCTACTGACAAAACTTTATGGCATGTATTTTTTTTTATGTTACACAATATAACAGTAATGCAATCATATAGTATTTGTCCTTTTGTGGCACACATTCTTTTATAGTAAATTTAATAAATTTTCACCTAGCTTGATTTTATTTTCCTTCTCCTAATTCCTTACCTGTTAATTTTATGCTGCTTTTTATATGATGTAAACCAACTCCAATCATTTTGATACCGTGCCAAGATTTAAATACATGATAAAACAAAATTGGGTGATGCCTTCATGTTTTCTTTTCTTTCTTTTTTTCTTTGTTTGTTTGGTTTTTTGTCTTGTTTTGTTATGTTTTTTTCTTGCTTGCGAAAAGGCAAGATGAAGTACAAAGAGCATATGTATTAGTTAGCCAAATACCAGAAATATGTTGGTTTTC
>JAQZBX010012421.1:13804-41324 GCA_029593785.1 Cabassous unicinctus
CAGCTGTAGGCTGGAGGGCTCATTTCTTTCCGGACCTTCTCAACTGCTCAGGGCTCTGGTCTCTTTAACTGCAAACTATCAGGCAAATGGCTCAGCTCTCTCTGGGGCTCCAGGATCAAAACTGACATGGTTCTTTCTCTCTCTTCATCTTCTGTGTCTTTTTCCGTGTGAGTATCCATTTATATAGCCCACCAAGGGGTGGGGACTCAACCCTGAATCACCCTAAAGCCCTAATCTTGATTTAATCAAGTAAACATATAACCTTTGAATTTAATACAATCAAAGAGTATCACACCCAGAGGAACAGACCAGTTTACAAACATAATCTATATCCCCTTTTTGGAATTCATAAATATCAAACTGCCACAGCATAGGCTTTGGATTCAGACTCCAAGCTCTGCCATTCATTAACTGAGTGACCTTGGGAAATTATATAAGTTCTCTGAGCCTTAGTTTCCTTATCTGAAAATTAGGAATATGAGAACCTATATTGGATGATTTTTGTGAAAACCAGAGATGATGTATATAAAACACCTATAAGCAGCTGCTGTAAATGGTATTTTGATCATTAATAATGTTCAATATTGTTATCCCTGCACTATGATGCTTAACTCTGTAGCAATTATACAGTATACGCTTACTTCCACTGAACATTAAAGGGAATGACTTTCAGAGGCAAGACATGCATGTCTTTATTCTAATAATAAAAATCCACTAATTTCACTTAAGATGGATCCCTCATTCTTAGAGCAGTGAGCAGCAACTGGAAAGTTTTAAAAAGTGGCAGGCCCAGCTCATCTTTTTCTGCCAGATCATATCTTAATGCTCTAGCCAGTCTGTAATTTGGGTGCCCTTTGAGATACATAGATGCCCATTCTGATCCAAGTCAACCAGTACAGAGAAGTTTACTCGGTGCAAAGCATGGATGCACCTTTATGGGGACCACAGGACCAATTCACATAAGAGATTGTGGGAAATGTGTTTTATAAATCTACCATATCCCAGGAAATAGATGGAAAATTAATGTTTCAGTTCCCTTGAAGAGATGGGAGAAGGATACCAAGAACACAGAGAATCTGATTTGGAGCAGGAGAGGAAATCTTATCTTCTGGGGGAAGATTGAAGGATAGGTGCATGTGTGTATGAATGTGTAGATCTAGCAGGAGGGACTTCATGGAAGTCAAACCTGATGGCCTCAGTTACCTCAGTGACATAAGAACCAAGATTGTCTGACGGGATCATAGGAATGGGAGTTAAGTCTTAGGGAAAGTGGAAATGATTTGCGTTTGCAACTGGGAAGAATAGGAAAGCAAAAGGAAAGGATTTGCACCTGAGAGGAAGGGGAAACCAAGTAAAAGGTTCAGTTCAATGGTCAGCTCTGAGCATCTAAATGAGAATGGAAGACTTGAGTTGGGAGTGGCTGTGCAGTTTTATCCATAAGTGAACATTATTTGTTGTATCATTCAGAGTAGAAAAGAAAAAAGTTGAGCACTAATGTTCTCCATTATTCTGTCTTAAATGGAACCTCTTTTCTAATCAATCCTCTACATTAAAGAATATGCTAAATCATTTTGCTGGTTATTAATAGGACCTCTAAAATAGTCACCTCTACTCTTAAGATGGAACGGTGTTTTATATAGTTTTTAAGCTACAGACATCTACTGTACTTTTTAATTGGTTATTAAAGAAGATGGCTTTCTGGTCAAGAAACAAAGGGAAGGGAAAAGCTAAATTTTGTGGGAAAAAGGGTAGATTCTCTATGTAAGCATATAGAACTTGAAGACCATGGTCTCTGGAGTTAAGCTTTCTGGCTTTTGAATTCTAGCTTCATCACTTAGTATCTGTGATATTTTTAGCAAGTTAACCTCTTTTTCTTCCATTTTTTTTCATCTACAAAATGGGAATAATAACATCTACTTCATGGGCTTGTTGAAAGAATTAAACAAGACAGTCTACATAAATATCTTCTAGTTCTTGGCACAAAATAAATATCAGTTACTTTTATTAAGCAGAATTAAAGTGTTTCTTTTTTATCTTTTTAAAACTATTTTAAAGAAGTTTTAGATTAAAGTTACATAAAAAATATACCCCACTCCCTCCGCCCTCACATTTTCCCCTATTAATAACATTTTACATTAGTGTGGTACATTTGCTACAATTGATGAACAAATATTGAAGCATTGCTGCTAACCATATCTATAGTTTACATTATGGTTTATATTTTGCACCATACAATTTTATAGGTTTTGACAAAATGTATAATGGCCTGTATCCGTCATTGCAAAATCATGCAGAACAATTCCAAAGCCCTAAAAATGCCCTATGTTCCACCTCTTCTTCCTTCCCCTTTCCCTCAGAACCTCTAGATAACCACTATCTTTATCAGTTACAAGTTCTTCCATTACTACAATAATAATAAGTCTACTTTGTTCCATAGTTGCATTCCCATCTTATGTTTGTTCATTCCTCAATCCTGAGGATTTGGAAATGGTGATGCCCACTCTGCTTCAGAATGAGAGGGGGTAAAGTGTTTTTTAATATCCCTTCACCCCTAATCAGGTCAACCAACATAAGACCAGTTTCTCATAGATACCTATTATCTCAAAATTCATTAAGCAACTAATTTTGTGCCTATGCCAAGAAGGTTTTAAATCTACTATCTTACTGTACTGCTGTTGTATCTTTCCTTTTATAACTTTTGGCAGTAATTGATTAAGTTTGTTTGCTTTTTTTGCAGTAGATGAAGCCAACAGAAGATGAGTCCATGTGCACTAGAGGAAGTTGGAGTGATCCATGCTTCCACAACAGTCTCTTCGAACTTATTTGAATAAATAGCCTGCATAGATCACAAGTTTTGCAGGCTATAAGAAACCTTTGCTCAAAAGGAACTACATCATCACTTGTAGCTATCCATTAGGCTGTTCCCCAGAATCTCCAAGCTAAGCTGATTGCTTCAAGCTGTGCTTCAGGTGATGTATAGAACTGAACCACACACAACTACAGAGGTGACCTGCTGTTGTACATTCTTTATTATTTTGCAATGGAGTTATTTTACAATGACAAAGTGTCTCTGCCCTGACAATAGTACCCTGACAAATCCTAGGACTTTGATGTTGGGAATGCTTCCTTCCCATTAAGTGCTGGTTCTAAATCTGCAGAACTGTTTGAGAAACCAGATGCAAACTTGATGGTAAGTCTAAATGTATCCTTTATATGCTTTGATATTCACATTTAATAAGGAGAAACTATATTTACTTTCCAGTCCTGTACTATAGTGATTTTCCTGCATAATCAACATTGTTGCACAGAAACATCATTTCCTCCTGAATTCCCTTTCATCCAAAATACAATTATCCCATCATAAAAATAAATAATGGGTTCCCAATCACTATAAAAATCAACCTTCTTCCCTGTATTTTTCAAGAATAATCATAGACAATAGCAATTGTGTTTTAGCAGCTTATTTTTTTCTGAAATGCCATTTTTCTAAAATTGGAAAATCTCATTAACCCAGGGGTTCTTAACCAGGGGTCCATGGACCCCCAAGGGGTCTGTGGAAAGATTTCAGGGGGTCTGTGAGCTTGAACTGAAAAAAAAATCAATTTATTATCTTTATTTTCTCTGACCTCTAACTGAAATCTAGCATTTCCTTCACTTATGAATGTATGCAATAAATAAATTACGGGAATATTCATTTCACCTGACTGGCAAAGGGATCCATGGAACAAAAAAAGGTTAAGAACCCCTGCATTAAGCCATTGGCTTCTTAAGACAATAAGTTAGCTGACTTTAAAACCATTAATATTTACTTATTATTCCAAATAATGAAGAACTTTCAGGAGAAAAGTTCTTTTTTTATTATTTATCAGGAGGGCTGTTTTTACTTTGTCCATTAATGTTAATTTCATGTTGTCTCACTAGCCCAAGCATAAACCAATCTTTTTTCCATTTGTGTTGGCTGTTTTCTTTTAGCATAAATATCTTTCTTGAGTTGGGTTCCTTTGTCTATAATATAATATCAGTAATTAGTAAAACCCAACAATACTTAAGCCAGAATAGCAATGTGGATTCACATACTTGGTTGCAGTCACTTTAGTAAACCGGACAATTCACACTCCAATTGAAGCAACCATTCCACAAAAAATACCCCCTCATTACCCCACCTTACCTGTCTCCTCTTACATCCTTCAGTGCTTTGTTTTTTTGTTTTTGTTTTTTTTGTTTGTTTGTTTTGTTTTTTATTCTGTACTCCAAGAGAGAAGGCAGATGCTGCTAAATCATTTGTTGATTGAATACTTTACGTGCCCAGGCCATGATGAAAACTTTTTTGATTGCTAAATATTCATCCCAGATCTTCCATTTAGCAGACTGTCAGAAACTATTTGTTGAAAGGATGTATGAATTCATGAATAAGTAAATGAAAATAGAATGAACAGCAGTGTGGGGGGCTAAAATGGAGAAATAATACTGCTTTTCAATTATGTAGTATAATTATCTCATTTTATCTTCCCAGCAATCCCTTATGTAGAACAATATTTGCATCATGTTATGGATGTGGAAATCAAGACAAAGAGAGGTTAGATACCTTACCTAAAATTATCCAACAAGTATTTAGTAGAACCAGTTCTAGAATGTGATGATTGGAAACAGAGCTATCCCTTTGCTTCTTTTTCTCATACCTACCCATTCCCGACAAAGGAACAATTACTTCAAAATGTAGCACTTGCACCTGGGGCTAAAAGGACAATTTTTACATATAATGCTATAGCACTTTTGGTAGCCACCCAACATTTATTCTCCCTTTCTTCTTGGAGAAAAATGTGTAGGTATTCACTTCTCAGGAAACCTCACTCTATCCTCAGCTCAGGAGAAAATACTGATTGATCTAGAACAATCTGGGTAATTCTATTTTTCTTGCCAGTTTTGATTTAGGAAAGAGCATGTGACTTAATTCTTACCAATGAGATATGAAAGGCTCTATTGGGAAGCTTCTGTGAAACTTTTTTTGGTTCTAAGAGAAATGGAGTGATAAACAGCCAGAAATGGGTGGGGTCAATGGATTAAAGATCGTATTGAGTCAAAGGAATGTTGGAGTTGACACAGTAAAATTAGACTGGAAGGAAAGGAAATTGTATTCAGTGAATGAAATAATTAAAATAGAAATTTTGAAGGTGGTACAGTTGTTGATTAAATGAAACAGTTTGGAATATGAGATTAAGAAGGTTTAACCAAGGCAAATTATTGAAACAGATCATTTAGAAATAAGGAGGGAAAAAATTAAGAGTCCAGTAAGTCGTGGCTCCAGACTTTTGCTCCTGGCTCCAATCTTTTGCTCCTACTGGGCTTAGGCCTCACTAGTTTCTAACTTTCCACTGATCCATGCACTCATTCCCCTCTCCTACAAAACAAAACAAGACAAAAAACAGGTCACCCAGCAACTTTTCCATGACTTTTATTAAAATAAATTATTTTCAAGACATTTGTTTTTAGTAGACATTATTGGTAGTTTAGAAAATAAATTGATAGCACAAAGATGCCAATAATTTTAAATATAATCTTTAAAAATTTCATTCTTAGAATGACAGGGAAAATGAACACAAGGAAGAGGCAGCTGCCCTGGCTATTAGCATTTCCAAATGTGATGACTAGACCTGCTGCAGCCATCTTGAAGCCAGGAAGAAAGCCGGCTTGAAAACAAAGCCAACACAATGAAATGGCACAGCAGAAAAATGTAAAGAGCTGAAGTCTTTGATGATGCTGTTGAGCTGCCGAATTAAACCTGGAGCACACCTATTATGGACCTCATGTAAGGTAAACATGTCTTTACTGCTTAAACCAGTGTTTCATTATTTGTCACAGGAAAACTCTGAATTGGTGTAAGTACCTATTAACCCATTACCCCACCAACCCTCACCATTATCTGACCTTTTAGGATGTCCTTTCATGCTTTTCTGCATTTTGCTGAAGTCACCTATTAAGAATAATAGAAAATTACAGATGATGATTTTCTGATCCCATCTCCTTAGATATAACCTTGAATCTCTCACTCACGATGAGCATGGTTTATGAAGCATAGAAAGCACTGGGAAGAATAGAAAGTAGGTGGATAGGCTGAGATGTCTGATGTTAAAGCTGATCTGAGTCAGAACAAGTAAGTAGGCAAGGATAAATGTAAAAGCTAAGCAGAGTATGCAACTGAAAAGCAGAGTGAAGGGAACCTTTCATAGCAGACCCTGAGAAAGCAAGCAGAAGCTGGGTGACCATTTAGGAGGCTGTTGCAAGAGAGGATGCTGGTTTATATTAGAGTGGTAGCAGTAAAGGACAGAAATAGAGAGAGTTGAGATAAGATTTGGGGTTGAACCAGGTCTTAGTGATAGTCTGAATGTGAAGGGTGTGAGAGAGGAAGGAGTGAGGAAAAAGTTCTGGGTTCCAGTTTGAATATCTGAGTAGAAGGTAGTATCATTAAGTTGTGGAAGAGTGGAGATGAGGCAAGGTTGATGGGAAAGAGCAAGAGTACAGTTTTATGCATCTTACATTTGTGAGATATTCAGGTTAGGATGGCATGATATATGGATCTGAGGTTCAGAAGAGAAGGTTGAGTTATTGCTGGATATGAGGAGTCATAGTAATTTACTTTAGGCCATGAAAAAGAAAATAGCATGAATAAAGAAGAAGGTCTAGAACCAAATCCAGAAGAACTACAAAAACTACTTCTGGAGGTATACAGAAGAGAGGAGCCAGCAAAGAAGATCAGGTAAGTACCATGAAAATGGCCAAATTAATTTATCAAAAGCTTTATTTATTCTTTTGGTGTTACCTCAATTCTACCTATCATCAATTTCCTAGAAAAATCAAGGGCTGAGACATATCTTGGCTCAGCTTCTATTTTTATCTGCTTTTTTTTTTCTTGCATTGTTTATATCCATCTAGTTAGGCATTTCCTTTCCACAGAAATGCCTGTGATGTAATCTAGAAAATATTTATTTCTTTGTGAAGCAATTGAAAAATATAAGTATATATGCAACATCTTATCATAGCACTAAAGAGATGTTTTTAATTTTATTTTAAGCCTATGCTTTACCCATATCATTTATCAACTGTTTCCTGGGCACAATATGTACTTTCATGCTTAAGATCCTGTGCTCTTGCTGTTCTTCTGCTTAAAATGCTGTCTTTTCCCATATCTGCCTAACCAAGTCCTTTTAACTTTTAAAATTCTGCTCCAGTGGCACCTTCCTGTCTGAGCTTTTTGTTGCAGAACTAATAGAGAGAACTAATCACTTCTCTATATTTCCACAGTCTTCTCTTTATTCTATTAGCAGAGATCTTGTCATGTTTTGTTTTGGTAAGGTATAGGTAGGAATAGATATATCTGTGTCTACCACTAGACTTTGAGGTTCTTAAAGAAACGACAATGTTATTCAACCTTATATCCCCAATACTGAGAAAAAAGTTATTGAATTTAGTTTTCATGTACTTGAAGGTGGCATTGCAAAGGATAATGTGATATACCTGTTTCAAGTTCATATAAAAACTATGATTTGTGTAAGTAAAATATCCAGTCGACTTTTTAACTTCATATACAATGTTTGGCTTATAAAGAATGTAAGTTACTTGGATATACATACACTTCTCCAAGCTTTTGAACATGTTGCCTTCTACCTGGTACATGCCTCTATCATTTCCCTTCTACAATTCTATCTTCATCTTGATTTTACTTTCAACTAAACTTTCTCAAAGAAACTTCTCTGACCACCTTTTCCACTCACCTCAAGATAGTGTGCCTGATTGTGATGTCCAGTGGCACCCTGCACTCCCCTTCCAAAATACACATCACCTTTTAATTACTCTATGAGTATTGCTTTCCCTCTAAGACTGAAAGATTCAAGAAGGAAGGGATGAAATTTGTACTTTTTTTGGAAGGGGGAGGAGGGCTCATTTTATTTAAAAAATTATTATGGAGAATTTTGAGAATAGATTAAACAGAATAGAATAATGATAATGAATCCCATCTACCCATCACCCAGCCCCCAGTAACCATCCAGCCCCAGTTGCACCCCACACATTTGTGCTACTCCCACATTATTCTGAAACAAGCCCTAGACATCATTTGATTTCATATGTAAATTTTTCTTTGTGTATTTTTTAAAGATTTATTTATTTATTTATTTATTACTCCTCCCCGCCCCCATTGTTTTTGTGCTTGCTGTCTGCGCTCTGTGTCCATGCACTGTGTGTTCTTCTGTGTCTGCTTGTCTTCTCTTTAGGCAGCACTGGGAACCGATTCTGGGACCCTCCAGAGTGGGAGAGAGGTACTCAATCTCTTGCGCCACCTCAGCTCCCTGGTCTGCTGCATCTCTTATTCTCTCTCCTCTATGTCTCTTTTTGTTGTTGTTGTTGCGTCATCTTGCTGCGCTAGCTCTCCTCTCAGGCCAGCACTCCGCGTGGGCCAGCTCTCCGCGTGGGCCAGCTAGCCATGAGGACCAGTTTGCTTTCACCAGGAGGCCCTGGAAATTGAACCCTGGACCTCCTATATGGTAGATGAGAGCCCAATCACTTGAACCACATCTGCTTCCCTCTGAATGTATTTTTTAAAAGATAAAGACTTTAAAAAATATAACATAACACAATGCTATTATCACACCCCAAAATGAATAATGTATCTTTAATATCAAATATCCAGGTAGAATTCAAAATTCTAATTTTCTCATTGATGCTATTGTTTTCTTTTCCTGAGTCAGTATATAAAGGTCCAAACATTAAGGTTATTTGATAGTCTTTTAAGTCTCTTTTTATCTACAGATTACCCTACATGTTTTCTTTTTTGTTCCATCTATTTCTAAGTGTAAACACTGGTTTTTCATACAGATGTATATCCAGTTCTTAGCCTAGTCCTGGTAATAGTAGATGAATATTCAATAAATATTGTATTTGATAAATAAATGAATGGATAAATTAAATGAGTAAATGAGAAATCCCAGAGCGGAGATAGCAAAATAAATATGACTTCATATTTCTTCAATCTTCTCTGAGTTTTTAAATTTATTTAATACACAATAAATGCATGATTTTGAGGTAGATATTCTTTGAAAATCTCTAAGAATTTAATTCACTCTGGAATTGTAATTAATTCATTTTAACTACTTCTGCTGGATAAGTATGAACATTGGGGCAGCAAAATGGTCTTGGCCTGAGATTTCTATTGTTTAATAAAACATTTTTTTACCCCTCAAGAAATCATCACTAGTAGACAGTGCACTCTCTACTTGACTGTTGTTAGATGTGGCAACTGTGCATGCCCAACGTGATGAGACGACTGTGTACAACAATCTTTAATTCAATAATTGTTTCTTAATTTGTTGATAAGGAAGTTTATCTACTTACTAGCTGCCCACACTATATATAGCAGAAATGGAGCCAAGTGATGACTAAAAGTAGAGAACATGATTGAAACAACCACTGAGAGAATGAGTCCTCAGTTAGCAACAGAGAAAAACTGAAATAAAAGTTAAACCTACCTAATCAATGCTTAATCTGAATTAACTAATGAGCAGAGTGATACATCTATTTTTCCTGGAATAGTATTTATTATAATTGATAATTCAGGTATTTGCTGTTATTATGCACACAAATGTATATACACATACACACACAAAGGGAATTAAACTAAACCAGTTTTTCTTCAGCTTACTTTTTTCATCCCCAAATGTACTATATTTTTTCATGGGAGCCCATATCTCATTCTTTTTAATGGTTTCATAGCATTTCATGACATGGTTATACCATAATAATGTATTTAACCAGTCCCCTCATTATGTCATTTAATTGATTTCCTGTTACATACCACCTCAGCCAATGCTGCAATGAACATACATTCTTGTATAGAGCTTACATGTGGGGTAAATTCTTAAAAGTGGAATTTCCATGCCAAAAGTATTTTAAATGTCAATAGGTTATGCCAGTTAATACTACCACCAACAGTTAATGAGAATGTCTTGTTTCCATTCCCTCAGTCCCACACTGAGCATTATCATTATCAGTCTTTTAATCTTTGCCAGGGTAAGAGATGAAAAATGACATACTACCGCTGGGTTTTATTTATTTTGTTTTGTTTTGTTTTGTTTTGTTTATAGGTGTCAATGTGGGAGAAAGTGTTAGTGATTGATGAAATCATACAGCAATAAGTACAATACAATAGGATGTATTAAATTGGAACTATCAATTTGAACCTTAAAAATAAATCTTTTAAGGTGGCTGTCAAGAGATGGCACAGAAGTAACACTTTTGTTCACTACCAACTCTAATATACTCCTGAGTTCTTATTTTGATCTCTAATGGCAGTTTCTATTAGAAGAAACCATGACTCCTGAGGATAGCTAATTTCATGTCTTGGGGAAGGAAAAAAACAAATGCATCCAGAAATTCCTATTTTTTCCCCTAGGAAGCAAAGATGTTCTCAGGAACATTTGAACTAATTCTAAAAAGTCAAAGAAGTCAATTCAAAAGGGTTCCCTATAACCAAGTTAAGACAACTTGATTGTAAAAACATATATAATTATGCTAAATTAAAACTCATTTCATTTTTTAAAGACCATGAGTTTATAATGATGTACAAAAGGAAATTTAATATAAATTATAAAGCTTATAGTTGTAATATAAGAGGGTAAATGGAATAGATTGTTTCATTTTTGTTAATTTTACTCAGTAGGAAAATGTTTATATAATTTATCTATTAAGTATATCCATTCATAAAGAAGAGATAAGTCCTTTGTTCTTAAGTTTGTGAATATTTTCTAACTTTCCTGAAAAAAAAAAAAGTAATTCTATCAAATACAGGAAGGGCCAATCAACAAGGAGGATCTTCCTGGGGTGGGGGCAGTTCAAGAGCTTAACCAACTCCACTGGTCACACACAGTAATGATTTAAATGTGTTTCAAGATGACAAATTAGACAAGTGTGCCCTAAAAGAAAGCTAACTGCACACACTCATTCTCTCATCTACCAGGTAATGAAACACTTAGATGATGTTATAATTAAGTACTCATATAATATACATAAGTTTCCAATTATACCAACAGACCATGTCAATATATCATCATGAAAGGATAAAAATTAGGTACAGCCAGCCTTCAGAACACCTCAATTCTAGTTAAAATGCAAAGATTTCTAAAAATTAAAATCTCTATATATGAAATACGTGAAGGATAGTATGAGAGGCTGAATAATGGCCCCAAACATGTCCACAACATAATCCTCTGGAATCTGTGAATGTTACTGTAAATGGCAAAAGGGACTTTGCAGATGTGATTAAGTTAAAGATCTTGAGATGAGGGGATTATCCGCGATGTTATTTGATATATTCCTTATCAATCTTTGTTTCCTTAATTTTCCTAGATTGACCAAAATATTTCTTGATTCTTTCTTTCCCCTAATAAATTTTGAATTTCAATATATGTCTATATTGCTATCTTCCTATTTTAAGTCATAATTAAACCTATATTCCCCTCTCAAAATATCAAACTTATATAATAATTATACCCTCTCCACTCTTACCTTATATTTTACTTGAGCCTTATCCCTACTTTTTAAGCTCTTGAATCTTGATAAGGTTGGATTTTAGTTTCAGTTATTTCAAATATTCTTACTTAAGACATATTCAATTCATACTCATGTTCAGCCCTGTGGGAGCAAGGACTATTGCATTTTTTCCTCAATACTTTGTCTCTAGCACCTAATATGGTATCTGCTCCTTAAAATATGGACAATAAATATTTACTGAATGATTGAATTTATCTCAATATAACAGTAAGGAAGACTACTTTCTTGACAGAATCTTCATAGTGTCTCAGAATGGCTACTTGAGGGCAGGATAATTGTAAGGGTTTGGGGTCTTGTTTTGAGGTAGGTCTTTCAATATGAAGTATGGGAGTCTGATTAGAATTGGGCAAACTTCATGATATAATAGTTTAGGATTGTTGGACACAGTGAGGCAAAAGTTATGAAGCCAGCCTTGAAGGGTAACAGTCATTTGAAAAGTCCAATAGAGTGATCTATTGTTCTGAAGAGGGGGCTGTTTGCCCAGATGAGGACTAGTTAAGTAGTCTATTTTTCAGATATATAGATTTACAGGGAGCTCCTGAAACAAAAATAAATAAATAAATAAATAAAATAAAGTTATTTGTAACCTTACTTCTCTGGGAAAGAATTTCCTGGAATAGTAAAGTCATGTTAATGAAGACAGTTCCTAATCCTATTTGGCTGAGTGAGTGTAGGTAGATTCAGTTCTCCTCATGCTCTCTATAAGATTCATCTCTCTCTCTTTTTTATAAGGTGTTTTTTTCCTTTCTATTTTAAAATATAAATTCTGATTTTATGTTCTTTTACCATTGATTTCCTATAAAAAGAGTACATGAAGGGGACTTCCAGAAGATGGAGGATTAGAGAGGCACAGGAATCACTTCTCTCCCAGAAAAAATAGCTAGAGGACAGGTAGAGACTGTCTGGAGGGCTGCTCTAGGGCTTAGGACACCATAGGAAGGCGAGACACCACCCAGAAGAGAGAAGGGGGCATAGGAAAGGAGTCTCAGTTGGCTGAAAAATGTGAGGAAAGTTACAGCAGCAGCAGCTGGCACCCATCCCCCCACCCTTGGAGCAAAGAGCAGTCTGCAGAGTGCAGCAGGTGTGGACTGCAATGGCTGTGGACTGAGGGGATTGCAGGGGTCCTCTTCCCCAAGAAAGGGGAGAGGGAGGAACACAGTATACAGCAAATTCAGATTTTGGCTAGAAAACTTGGTCTGCTTCATTGCAGGGGTAGCATATACTTCCAGGCTAGGTGGGCCCACAACATTGTTTGCACTGAGAACTGGCAGGGAGCTAAAGATAATTTGCCTTCTCAAACACCTTCCCTACTGCCTTGGGTTGGTTGCTGAGGAAGCAGATGGAGGGAGGTATGTGGATGGCCAAGGGAGAACAACTTCTGAGAAAGTTTGTTTGTGAGGCTTGGTCAGCCCTGAGGACATTGCTTCAGCACCACCCACCACAGAGTTACACTGAATGCATTCCCCCATAGCACTTGGGGCCTGAGCTGAGAGGTCTTCCAAAGAGTTCCATCTATTGGCAGACCAGAAAAGTGCATGAAAGGGGAAAAATAATAAATAAATAGGGCAATCAGGTGCCTTTCCTGTCCCATCTCCAAAGCCCTTAGAAACTGGCCTGCACCCCATTACTGGGTCCTTAGGCCTAGTATGAACAGTTAAATGGGCAATATAAGTGGTAGCACATAGCTACTTAACAGTAAATCCCTAGGCAAGAGAGGGAAACTGAACATCAGAGTAAATTCAGCATCAGAATCAGATGCCTTGACATCAGATGCCTAGGCATCAGCAAAAAATTTCAAGCCATACTAAGATAAAGGAAGATTTGACTCAGATAAAGGAACAAATAAAACTCCAGATAAGACACAGGACTTGAAACAACTGATCAGTGCTGTTCTTACAAATATCCTAAATCAAACCACAGAGTTGAAGGACAACATGGCTAAAGAAATAAAAGACATTAAGAAGACACTGGGTGAGCACAAAGAAAAATTTGAAATTTTGGATAGGGAAATAACAGATCTTATAGGAATGAAAGACACAATAAGAGATTAAAAATAAAATAGAGGCACACAACAGCAGATTTGAAATCATGGAAGAAAAAATCAACGATTTGGAGGACAGACCAGCTGAAATTGAAAAGAGAAGAACAGAGAGAAAAGAATGGGAAAAAATGAGAAGGGGCTCAGGGAGCTGAATGATAGCATGAAACACACCAACATACATTTTATGGGACTATGAAAGGGAGAAGGAGGAGAGAAGGGAAAAGGGGCAGAAAGAGTATTTGAGGAAATAATTGCCCCAAATTGCTCAACTCTTGTGAAAGACATGAATGAATGTGTCCCAGAAGCACAGCATACTCCAGTTAGAATAAATCCAAATAGACCTACCTCAAGACACATACCATTCAGAATGCCAAATTCCAAAGATAAAGAGAAAATTCTGAAAGCAGCAAAGAAGAAGCAAACCATCACATACAAGGGACATCCAATAAGCCTTAGTGCAGATCTCTCTTCAAAAACCTTGGAAGCGAGAGGGCAGTGTTATGATATAATTAAAGTACTGAAAGAGAAAAACTGCCAGCCAAGAATTCTTTATCTGGCAAAACTGCCCTTCAAACATGATGGTGAGTTTAAAATAGACACAGATAAACAGAAACTAAGGCTGTTCATAAACAAGAATCTAGCTCTGCTAGAATAACTAAAGGGAGTTCTACAGCCAGAAAAGAAAAGAGAAGAGAGACAAGCTTGGAGGAGAGTATAGAAGTGAAGACTTTCAGAAAGAGTAACCAAAAGGGTAAAAAAAACAGACAAAAATAGGACATATGAAACCCAAAGGATAAAATGGTTGAAGTAAGTAATGCTTTACAGTAATAATATTGAATGTTAATGCATTAAACTCCAGAATCAAAAGACATAGACTGATAGAATGAATATGCCATCCATATGCTGTCTGCAGGAGATGCATGCTAGACCCAAGGATGCAAATAGACTGAAAATGAAAGGGTGGCAAAAGATATTTCACACAAATAGTAAACAAAAGAGCAGGGGTAGCTATACTGGTGTCAGAAAAAACAGACTTTAAATGCAAATAAGTGATAAGAGATGCAAAAGGCCATTATGTATTAATAAAAGGGACAATACACCAGGAAGGAGTAATGTCATAAATATATGTGCAGCTAACCAGGGTGCCCCAAAATACATGAGATAAACTGGCAAAACTGCAAGGAAAAATAGATATCTCTACAATAATAGTTGGAGACTTCAACACACCATTCACATCAATAGATAGAACAACTAAACAGAATATCAACAAGGAAGCAGAGAACTTGAACAATATGATAAACAAGCTGGGCCTGACAGACATATACAGAGCATTTCACCCCAAATCAGCAGGTTATACATTCTTCTCAACTGCTCATGGATCTTTCTCCAGGCTAAACCACATGTTAGGCCACAACAGAGCTCTCAATAAATTTAAGAATGAAATTATACAAAGCACCTTCTCTGAGCATAATGGAATGAAGCTGGAAATCAATAATAGGTGGGAAAGGGGAAAATTTACAAATATATGGAGGCTAAACAATACACTCCTAAACAATCAGTAGGTCAAAGAAGAAATTGCAAGAGAAATTAGTAGATATATTGAGATGAATGAAAATGAGGACACAACTTATCAAAACCTTTGGGATACAGCAAAGGCAGTGCTAAGAGGGAAATTGATAGCCCTAAATGCCTATATTTAAAAAGAAGAAAGAGCTAAAATCACAAAACCTCATTGAACAACTGAAGAAACTAGAAAATGTACAACAAACCAATCCCAAAGCAAGCAGAAAGAAAGAAATAACAAAGATTACAGCAGAAATAAATGAATTTGAGAACAAAAATAAATGAAATTGAAAATAAAACCAAAATATGTTTTTTTGAGATCAATAAAATTGACAAACCTTTAGCAAGACTAACAAAGGAAAAAAGAGAAAATGCAAATAAATAAAATCAGGAATGAAAAGGGGTACATTACAATTGGCCCCAAAGAAATAAAAAGGATCACAAGAGGTTATTATGAGACACTGTATGCCAACAAATTAGACAACCTAGATGAAATAAACATATTCCTAGAAATGCATAAACAACCTACATTGACTCAACAAGAAATACAGGAACTCAACAAACCAATCACAAGTAAAAAGATTGAATCAGTCATGAAAAATCTCCCAACAAAGAGAAGTCTAGGACCAGATAGCTTCACAGGTGAATTTTACCAAACATTTCAAGAATTAACACCAATCCTGTTTAAACTCTTCCAAAAAATTGAAGAGTAGGGAAAATTACCCAACACATTTTATGAAGCCAATATCACCCTAAAACCAAAGCCAGAAAAAGACATTACAAGAAAAGAAAATTACAGACCAATCTCTCTAATGAACCTAGATGCAAAAATTCTCAACAAAATACTTGTAAATCAAATCTAACAACATATTAAAAGAATTATGCACCACAATCAAGTGGGTTTTATTCCTGGTATGAAAGGGTGTTACAACATAAGAAAATCAATGTAATATACCACATTAACAAATCAAAGGGAAAAAAACCCACATAATCAACTCAATTGATGCAGAAAAGGCATTCGACAATATCCAGTATCCTTTCTTGATTAAAAACACTTCAAAATAAAGGTATAGAGGGACAGTTCCTCAACGTACTATAGGACATATATGAAAATCCCACGACCAACATTGTGCTCAATGAGCAGGGTTTGAAAGCTTTCCCTATAAAATCAGGAACAAGAGAAGAATGCCCACTGTTATTCAACATTGGGCTAGAAGTTCTAGTTAGAGCAATTAGGCAAGAAAATTAAATAAAAGGCATCTAAATTGGAAAAGAGGGAATAAAAATTTCACTATTCACAGATGATAAGGTCCTATATTTAGGAAATCCTGAAATACAACAAGGCTATTAGAGCTAATAAATCATTTCAGCAAAGTGGCAGGATACAAAATAACATACAGGGGTGGATGTGGCTCAAATGGTTTGGCGTCCGTCTCCCATAGCGAGGGACCTGGGACCTCCTGGTAAAATAAAGAAAAATATAGAAGGCACGCGGGCCCCTGCCAAGCCACGCAGCACGATGATGACGAAACAGGAGAGTGACACAAGGGAGAGCCAAGATGAGACGCACTGAAAAACCAGGAACTGAGGTGACTCAGGTGGCAGAACGCCTCTCTCCCACATTGGAGGTCCCTAGGATTGAATCCCAGTGAAGACAGGAGGTGAAGGATGAGAAGAGAGGGTGGGAAACAGATACAGAGAATTGCCCAGTGAGTGGACACAAAACAGCAAAATGGGGGGGGGGGTTGTTAAATGGATAAAAGTAAATAAATAAATCAATCTTTTAAAAAAATCAACATGTAAAAATCAGTGATGTTTCTCTACACTAGTAATGAGCAAGCTGAGGAGGAAATCAAGGAAAAAAATCCATTTACAATAGCAACAAAAAGAATCAAATATCTAGGAATTAATTTAACCAGGAATGTAAAGAGTCTGTATTCCAAAAACTTCAAAACACTGCTTAAAGAAATCAAAGAAGACCTAAACAAATGAAGACCATTTTACATTCATGGATTGGAAGACTAAACATCATGAAGATGTCAGTTCTACCCAAATTGACTTATAGATTCAATGAAATACCAGTCAAAATTCCAACAGCCTATTTTACAGAAATAGAAAAGTCAATTACCAAATTTATTTGGGAGGGTAAGGGGTCCTGAATAGCCAAAAATATCCTAAAAAAGAAGAGCAAAGTCAGAGGATTCACACTTCCTGATCTTGAAGTGTATTATAAAGCTACAGTGGTCAAAACAGCATGGTATTGGCATATAGATAGACACATTGATCAATGGAATCAAATTGAATGTTCAGAAATAGACCCTCACCTCTACAGTCAACTGATTTTTTGATAAGCCTACCAAGTCCACTTTTCTGGGACAGAACAATATCTTCAACAAATTGTGCTTGGAGAACAGGATATTCATAATGAAAAGAATGAAGGAGGGCCCCTCTCTCACTCCTAATACAAGAATCAACTCAAAATGTATCAAAGACCTAAACATAAAAGCCAGGATCATAAAACTCCTAGAAGATAATGTAGGGAAACATCTACAAGACCTTGTAGTAGGTGAGAGTCTCTTAAACTTTACACCCAAAGCACGAGCAACAAAAGAAAAAATAGATAAATGGGACCTCCTCAAAATTAAACACTTCTGCACCTCAAAGGACTTTGTGAAGAGGGTAAATAGGCAGCCTACCCAGTGGGAGAAATAATTGGAAATCATACATTTGACAAGGGTCTAATATCTATGATATATAAAGAGATGCTACAACTCAACAATAAAAAGACAAATGACTCAATTAAAAAATGGGCAAAAGACCTGAATAGACATTTTTCTAAAGAAGAAATAATATTGTCAAAGAAACACATGAAAATGTTCAACATCACTGGCTATTAGGGAAATGCAAATCAATGCTACAATGAGATATCATTTCACACCTACTAGAATGGTCACTATTTTAAAAAAAAGACTACAAGTGTTGGAGAGAATGTGGAGCGATAGGAATGCTTGTTCACTGTTGGTGGGAATGTAGAATGGTACAGCCACTGTGGAAGTCTGTTTGGTGATTCCTAAGGAAGTTTGCTATAGATCTACCATGTGACCCAGAAATACCACTACTAGAAATATACCCAGAAGAACAGAGTAGTGACATGAACAGTCATCTGTATGCCAATGTTCATAGTGACATTATTTACAATTGCCAAAAGATGGAAACAACCCTGGAGTCCATCAACTGATAAATGGATAAACAAACTCTAGTATATACACATGTTGGAATATTATTCAGCTGTAAGAAGAAATGAAGCTGTGAAGCATATGACAACATGGATGAACCTGGAGGACATTAGGTTGAGTGAAGCAAGGCAGGCACAAAAAGACAAATATTGTATGGTTTCACTATGATAAACTAAATATAATGAGCAAACTCTTGGAGTTAATAGCTAGAATATAAGTCACCAGAGAATAGTATGTGGTTAGAGAATGGAAAGCTGAAGTTTACTCTATGCAGAATTGGTTAAAAGTTGTTTGGAAATGTTTGGAAATGAATAGAAATGGTGAAAACACATCAAAAGATTTGTAGTTGGTAGCGTTTGTTTTTTGTTGTTTTTTTCTCTTTTTTGGAGTAATGAAAATGCTCTAATATTGATTGAAATGGTGAATGCACAGGTCTGTGATTATACCAAGTGCCATTGATTGTACACTTTAGATAAATTATATGGCTTATGAACAAAAAATAATAATAGGGTGGGTTGGGAAAAATATACAAAATGTAAGTATGAACTATACCTAGTAGTAATACTTTAACAATGCTCTTTCATAATTTGTTACAAATGTTTCACAACAATGCAAGTTATTGGTGGTGGGATGATGTATGGGATCCATCTATGATGTTGTGCATGTTTGTTTTGTAAGTTCACAACTTTTACCATACACTTATTATGTATGTTCATGTATGAATGATATACTTCAATAAATTTTTTAAATGAAAAAAAAAAAAGTACATGGAGTAAGTACTTATTCATAAGTACCTTATGAATCCTTGAATATTCAAAGATTTTTTTTCTTTTGTCTTCGCATACAAATGATCATCTGAGTTTCATTTATGATTTTTGGATTATAGTTCTTTTATTTTAAAAGTCTACACACATTGTTCCACTATTTTTAGCTTCCAAAGAAGACTGGAACTCTTATGCTAATGTGATTTTTTCTCCCCTTTTTTACAGTTTGGCCCCTAAGTCCCTGGGCATGCTAGTTAGAAATTTTCTGTGGGTTCCCTTCCATTCATTCTCTGCATAAATTTTAATTTTTCCCCATTGTTTTAGTTTTCTTGTTGCTAAAGCAAATACCATGCAATGGGTTGACTTAAACAATGGAAATTTACTGGCTTAAGGTTTGGAGGCTAGGAGAAGTCCACAATTAAGATGTTATCAGGGGTTGATTATTTCTCCCCAAAGACTGGGGTGTTCTGGGACTGGCTGCTGGTGATTCCTTATACCCAGTTTTTCTGTCACATGGCAATGCACATGGTGGCCTCTCCTGGCTTTCCCCTTTCTCTTCTAGGTTCCACTGAGGTCCAGCTTCTGGCTGCTTCCTCTATGGCTTTCTTTCTGTGGCCTTCCCTATAAGGCATCCTGACTCAGTTGGGCCACAGTCTAACTGAAGTAACCTCATCAAACTGTCTTGTTTACAATGGATTCACACCCACAGGAATGGATTAAGTTTAAAAACTTGATTTTCTGAGGGTACTATCTCCAAGCCACCACACCCATGTTCTTCTGGACAATCCCTGATGCCATTTTTAAGATCTTTAACAGTAAGTAGGCAGAGTTGCTGGTAAAATCATTTAAAGAGACACAATCCATTCATAGGGATTTTGAAGCAACTCTGTAGTAATCCATTCTTTCTGAAGGCTTAGATATACTAATGAGATATACTTATCTTTGGAATTCAGAAAACTCACACAGAGAACACTTTCATTTTAAAACTTCATGTCTTCAGCTCAAGAAAATTTTATTACTTCTTTGATTATTCCTTCTACTCCATCTGTTCCTTTCTCTTTTTATGAAACTCCTGCAAATTGCACTTAAGGCTTCCTAAATCTGTCCTTCAGTTTTGTTATGTTTTCATTCATTATTTTTATTTTATTTTTTATATTTTGGCTGTGTTGTAAATTATTTCCTACATCCATCTTCCAGATAATTTTTTGTCCTATAATGTTGTATTAGTCAGGGTTCTCAGCAAACATAATCAACAGGAGATATCTGTCAATAATAGGAGATTTTATAAGAGTCTCTCACGTGACCATGGGGACACACAAGTCCAAGTTCCACAGGCAGGCTGCAAACCAGGGGCTCTGATGAAGGCCCAATGAAAGGTCCTTGATGAGTTTCTGGGAGAAGTTGACTGTCCAAAGACAAGCTGGGAAATTCTCTCTGAATGTTGAAATTACTTTCCCTTTTAAGGCATTCAACTGATTGGATAAAAGCGTCATCCATTGCTGATGCAATCTCCCTGATTGATGCAGATGTAACCAGCCATCCACGCAGTAAATTCACTGGTGACTGAAGTCCATAAATGCTCTTGTATTACAATTAGCCCAGTGCTTGCTGGACCAAACACCTGGACACAATTACCTGGCTGAGTTGACACATTAGCCTAACCATCACAAGTGTTCATTTTCTTTTTCTGGTTTTCTACTAAATTTTGAAATTGGAAATCATTGTTTTAATAAGTTTCAGGAATTCTTTTGCACTCTCTAATTCTATCTATTCAAGATTTCTCATTACATTTTCATTAAAGTCCACTTCTTTTTCTTCTATTATTTCTGTATCAGTAGGAGTCATTTTAGTTGTTTAGTTATAATCTTTTTTCAAATTACCATGTCCTTTTAAATGGGGTTATGTTCCTTTAACACTAGAGCAGTCAATGAAAAATAATTTAAGGGTATTTTTCTATGACTCTTAGCAAATGAGTTCATAGATTGAGAGCTCTCATGTGAGGTGTGATAAGGCTGCTCTGTTCTCATGCTTCTCTAGGGCAAGCAGGATAGGGCATTATCAGCGGGATCCATCCACCTCTCCCAGGACTGCAGGCAACAAGCAGACTTGGATATTCCCCCCTCCCTGAATCTCTAGGATCAACTCAGTTCAGCCAAACACTCTCCTGCCTCAAGGAGCCTTACAATCTCATCCTGGGATCAACCAGAAAGACAAAGGTATCCTCAGGCTATTAAGTTCCCTCTGCCCTGCACAGATGCCCACACCTGCACTAGAATATATAGACGGCTAAGAACAGTGACATAAATGTTGCCCAATAACTATTCCTCACCACTATAAAATGTTTAAATTCCTTGTCCTAGTTTTCCCAAGGGCCTGCTCCCTCCAAGACAATCAGAAATTCACATTGCCAAACTGGTTCTTTTAGCATATTTTTCTATACATCGTTTTGCTAAAAAGAGTTTCTATCTCTTTCTCCCTTTGGAAGTGCATCATCAAATGACCATGAGTTATAGAGGACTTTTTGTATTCCATGTCCCATTAAGGAAGGTCAATGTGTTCAGGACTCAAGAAATATGAAAAGGGAGCCTGTTGCACTGTAGCAGATGCTTTTGGTTCCTCATGACACGTGTCTCAGGCCATCAGATTTTAGCCCAACATGGCGGACAATTCCATACATGTGGTCAGTGTCCAACCTCAAGCATATACTTTGGCTTCTCTTCCTTTTCTGCCTTAAAGTTTTCTCTGAAGCTAGGGGAGGCTGCTTATAGACTGCAGGCTTATCCCTGGAGTTTGGGAGCAACCAATGGGGGTAGGACTCAGTGGATAAATGCCCCAGCCTTACAGTCCTTTGGTGGGTGATTCTGGACAATTGTACACAGTGTATTGGAGGATTCCCAGTGGGGACTGTACCCCAGTTGCCCACAGTGGTAACAAGCTGAATAAAGTATTATTTTTTGTGCTTTCCTCCCTTCCCTGTCCCAGTCCTTCCACTTCTGATTCCTGGGATCACCTTCAAAATTTCTTCACCCAAGTCCTTATCGAATGATTTGCTTTGGGGAAACCCAAACTGAGATACCTAGCATGTATTAAATTCTTGGTGAAAAATAATGGTGAGAACTTTTTGGTTAAAGGCAGCCTTCTCCAGCTTTCCTCAAATCATCCACCCAGGCAGCTGCACATTCCACCCAGATATGAGGCTGTTCTTGCCTTCTGATGAGCCTTTATAGTGAAAAGGATTACCTGGTCTGGAAATGACCCAATTCCATGTCCCCTATAGTGTGGCCATTCTATATAATGCCTAAATTAGGAAGTTTAAAATAGTTATTTCATAATCTCTATTATCCCATTTAAAATAGTATGTGAAAACTAGATGTACCATATTTGTTAAATTATCACAATTTATGTGATAATTGTGCAATTTATGGACAACCACTAAACTGACACATACCTAGACCACCTTAACTGGCCAGCTGCATGCCATCAACCCTGTGGTTACACATTGCAACCCACAATATCAATGCAAGTTATTGAATCTTTAGACATAAACGGATTCCTCTTCCATCACATCAAAAACATGTCCTCTCAGCTTCCAGGAGAAATGTTTTGCTTATCTCAATAATACATATCCAGTATATCCAATTCAGTCTTGTTTTTGCAGAGAAAATAATTTTCTTTCTTGGATGATGCAAAATATGCAGGAATATACTTGACTTTTTAACTTCTATTGATGGTTTGGAATTTATAATGAAAATGAAAATGCTCACAAGGTCTTTGGCTCTAGTAACAAGAAGTATTACAGCTCAGAGGATAAAGATGCCCTGCGTTACATTAAAATTCATCTCTTGGAAAATGATATAATGTGGTTGACTGGAGATGAAAATAATTTATCAATTTATTTGGTTGATGTATATTCCATGAGCATAACTTTCCTAAAATTTAATCTGAATATATAACAATTTAGAACACCTTAATGCTAAGCCTTATTGCTTGGCTGAGCCCCTTTTATCAAACTGAGACTATAAAATTATTTAGCACCATTTATTCCAGTGACATGACACATCAATATCTTACTTTGTGTCATTTATTTTCATAATTCATCTTTCATGATACATTTGACCAAAATTGTTTACCAGAAAAGTGAGTAAAACTTAAAGGTAAAGAAAATAATAAAATGATAATTAAAGAGAAATGGCTCAGAGAATGAAAGCCATTGATTCATGAAGAATTGATGAAGAAGTTATAGAAGCATCTTATAATGTTGAATCTTTGTAAAGTATAAAATTTTCTGAATATGTATGAAAGTGGTTGCACTATTACATGTATACACATACATGTGGATATGTTCTGGGATATGAGCAAAGTTGGAAGTCACCAGGGAAGAAGACAGGCATTCCAAGACAATAATATTAAAGTCCTCTAGGGTAGAAATGTTGGAATAGTTTCATAGAGAAAAGATAAAATAAATAAAGAGATAGAATATAGGATACTTTAATTGTCATCAGTGGCTTCCACTAAAATAGGCCAGATACATGATCCTAGGTTTTTCCTTTCTTCTTTTTAATTTTTTCTTTTTTAAGGGGAGAGCACGAACGCAGTCCCCCACTACCACAAATTATGCAGTCGAGTTTCCCACATTTGGGGAAATTGCAGGGGTCAGCACATCTGGAGTGCAATGGATAAGCCTCGCCCTGGGAAAACCACCTTCGTGATCATGGTATCTCTCCTGCCAGGTAAGTATGATCCTAGGTTTTTATTCTCAGATATGAGAGCCAGGGGAAACCTCAAGAGATTATTCAGTCTATTCCTCTATCTTTCACATTTGAACCATTCAATAGGTATATGGTATATATATTACAAGATGCTACCACTACTCTTTGTAACCTGAAGGAGTACCCAACCCTCTTTCCTTCTTCATTCTCTTTTTGTGAGGGATTATACTTTTGAAATATTTTCCATTGCCTCTCTCCTTGTTGTCTTACATGGAGACTATTCAAGCCACTTATTAATTGGTATCCTTGCATCCAAGTCTTCCCCTCTTCAATATATTCTCCATCCTGCTGTTAGTTACATTTCTAAGTAAACAGCTAATTGCTTAGCTCCCTTACTCACAAACATCTGATGGCATACCATGGCTTATACAAAAAAGTCCCAGAATACCTAATAGATCTGGCCCAACCAACTCTTACAGCTTCATTCAGTAACTGACTCCCACCCTCTGTAATGCTGAAACAGGCAATATTCTCCAAACATATGTTTTCATGGCATTACACTTTATATTATGCTGCTCTTTCCACCAGAAACACTTGGTGGAACAGTCCTCTTATCGTCTTTGCTTGCAGAAATTTTACTTTTCCATCGCAGAAGCTTAAATGTCTTCTCATATGTGAAGCTTTCTTAAGTGCCCAACTTCAAAAGTTACTTTTTTTTTTTGCAACTATGACTCTTAATTTAACCTCTATCAAGGCACTCCGTGGTGTGAATTTAAATGAGACAAAGACTCAAATTCTTGGGCTTTCATAAGGAATGCAATTGAATTATGCTTTATAATCCCTTGATACATAAAGGGAAAAGGACATTATGAAGCTCTTCACATATAGTGAAGAAATATTGCAAGCATTTCTACCTTTTGGGAAACAGAGAAGTAACTTGAAATGTTATTTACTGGAGCAAAAAATTATGAGGTATGTCCACCAATCAGAATTACAGGTTTTAGCTATTATCAGTTTCTTTTCACAGGATATAGCAGTACACTCAGAAGTCCATATGTCTTGAAAGATTTTCTGTAAATAAAAAACAGAAGATTAGAACAGGATTATGTATTTTAACACAAGTCATCACATTGAATAAGGGAATAAAAGTGATACTTTTGTGAATATTCTCAGAACTGACTTTAAAATATGGGATAATGCCTACTTTTCCACAGCCCTAAGGGAATAGGGAAAATTTTTTTCCTTCTTTTTCTGAGATTCTTATAATGAGCTGCATTTTAAAACTATTCAATTAGGTAAAGAAAAGAATAGCCTTGAGAATCTCTCCTTTTTCTTTATTAGAGAAGTTGTGGGTTTACAGGTCCATCATACATTAAATACAGGATACCCAGATGCCTTCCTATGATTAACACCTTGCAGTGGTGTGGAACATTTGTTACAACTGATGAAAGGAAATTTTTATAATTATACTATTAACTCTAATCCACGGTTTAACTTAGAGTTCAGTTTGGATAGTGTAGTTCCATGAATTAAAAAAAAAAAATTATTCTGTTACCGTATATACAACCTAATATTTTCTCTTTTAAACATGTTCAGATATATATTTCAGTTCTGTTAATTATGTTTACAATGCTATGCTACCATTACCAAAACATTTCCATTGATTCAAATAGGAACTCTGTATAGTTTAAGCCTTAAATTCTTATTCTTTATCCCCGTATCCCATCCTCTGGTAACCTATATTCTAGATTCTGATTCTATGAGTCTTGCTTATTCTAATCATTTCTTATCAGTGAAATCACACAGTATTTCTTCTTTCATGTCTGGTTTATTTCACTCAACATGATGTCTTCAGGGTTCATCCATGTTGTCACATGTATTAGGACTTCATTCCTTTTTATGGATAAATAACATTCCATTGTATGTGTATACCACATTTTGTTTATCCAGTTCATCAGTTGATGGACACTTGGGTTGCTTCCATCTTTTAGTAATTGTGACTAGTGCCACTATGAATATCAGTGTGAAAATATCTGTTCAAGTCCCTGCTTTCAATTCTTTAGGGTATATACTAGTGGGATTGTCAAGTCATATGGTAATTCTATAATTAACTTTATGAGGAACTTCCAAACTGTCTTCCACAGTGGCTGCATCATTTTACATTGCCACCAGCAAAGAATGAGTGTTCCTATATCTCTGCATCCTCTCCAACACTTGTAATTTTTTTTTAAATAGTAGGCATTCTAGTGGGTGTGAAAATGATATCTCATTGTTGTTTTGGTTTGTATTTCCCTGATGACTAATGATGCTGGCATCTGTGGCAGTTTGAGATTGCTTTATGAATCCCAAAAAGAGAAAGATTATGTTTTTAAACTAGTCTACTCCTGTGGATGTGATACCATTTTATTACATTAAGTTCGGTTGAGGGCCCTTTGATTAGATTACTTGATAATATCACTTTAGGGCTTTTCATTGGACTATGTCAGTGGAGCGTGATTAATATTGAGTCTCCACCCTCTTGCTGGGTCTGATAAAAACAGAGACACAAACAGACACAGGAAAAGGAAGCCACCATGTTTGATCCTGCCATGTAAGAGAGAGGACTAGAGGATCGCTTAAGCACAAAGCCCCAAGAGGCTGTGCCCACAGAGTAGCTCAAGAGGAGATTAGCCTTGCTATAGGGCTGATGGCTTACAGTTGAACTCAGGAAGAGAGCGGGAACAGCCGAGACTGATACAGGAGGCCCTCAGCTGAGCTCAAACTCATCAGAGATCGGTGGCCCTCTTGCTTCAACCTATGGCAGCTGAATTTGGTGAGAAAGCACCTCTGATGGTGCCTTAATATGGATATTTTACAGCCTTTGAACTTTAAGCTTTTACCCTAAATAAATCCCCTTTATAAGAGCCAGTCCATTTCTGGTACTTTGCATCAGCAGCTGTTTGGCAAACTAAAGCAACATCTTTTCATATACTTTCTGGCCATTTGAATATCTTCGATGGAGAGATATCTGTTTTTAAATTGGGTTGTCTTTTTGTTGTTAAGCTGAAGGTTTTCTTTATGTACTCTGGATATTAAACCTTTATTGGATATGTGCTTTCCAAATATTTTCTCCCATTGTGTAGGTTGTCTTTTTACAATCATGATAAAGTCCTTTGATGCACAAATTTTTAAATTTTGATGAAGCCCCATGTATTAGTCAGCCAAAGGGGCGCGGATGCAAAATACCAGAAATTGGTTGGTCTTTATAAAAGGGTATTTATTTGGGGTAGAAGCTTCCAGTTACCAGGCCATAAAGCATAAGTTTCTTCCTTCACCAAAGTCTGTTGCCATGTGTTAGAGCTTGACAGCTGCCAATGCTTGCCAGGGTTCAGGCTTCTTGGGTTCCTCTCTTCCCAGGGCTTGCCTCTCTCTGGGCTCAGGCTTGCTTTGTGCCACAAGGCCAGCTGTAGACTATCAGGAAATGGCTTGCTTCTCTTCCCTGGGCCTTCTCTCTTTCCTCACGACCAAGCTCCTCTGTACGCTATTTTCCGGGGCTCCAGCTCAAGACTCCACATCACAACTCTAACTCAAAGCTGCTCCAACACTGTCCTTTGCCATGTCTTTTATCTT
>JAQZBX010012422.1:0-20805 GCA_029593785.1 Cabassous unicinctus
GCATCTGCCTTTCTCAGATCCTTTCATATAAACCCACTAAGTATACTCACCTGCAAGATCAGGCTCCTCCACGTCCTTTTCAAATCTGTCATACCTGGGCAGGTCATCTTAGAATTCCACTCAAGAGAAAAGTCTGCTGGGCTCTGACATCACTCACGTTTACTGCTCAGTGGAGCAGTCCTCCTGCACATCCACAATATCTCACCTACGTTTATCCAGGAATAAGCTGCAAGACACTCATTGCTAGTTCCTGTTGTTCTTCTGTTGAATGTAAACAATTTTACCAAGCATCAATACAAGAAAAGGTCACTCCATGTCCGTGATAGATCAAGAATAAAACAAGATGACTCCATAATCATGTATGAACACAGACAAAACCTGAGCGTTGTCCAGGGCACACAAGCATTGCCCACATTGGCAAATATGAGTGACTACTGCTTCTTGACCAATTATAGCTTTATCCTTGCACTAGTCTCCTCTCCTTAGAGATAAGATTTATTAAGATACCCAGTCATAGAATTGCCCCAATTTCCTGACTGCATCCAATCCAGAAGAAAGCCCTGCTTCCGTGAACCCATTCCAACACTACCTCATGCAAGTCCAAATTCTGTCATATGTCTTTTCTAACATCTTTTACTGAGAAGCCCCACAGTTCTCCATGGTGTGTGTTCTCCTTCAGTGCAATAAGTTATAATTCAAACTTGTTCCACTTGAGGTGTGTTCCTTGGGGAGTCTTTGTCTGGAGTGCACTGACACTCTCTCCTCAGCTTTCAGTCTGCTTGTTTCCTTACCTACTGATGAATTAAACTTCTTGACTCTCAGGTGGCTTCTGCTAGCTCTCGCCAGCCCCTCTTCTCCCTTGCCAGGTGATTAGAGTCCTGCCATCTTCTAACAAATATATTGGAATGCAGTCACTGGGGAAGTGACCCCAGTTTATCTATAGTTGAATTCCCCATTGCCTGTCTGCACATTTCCCCGCAGACCTCTGGGACACTCTGTATGCATGGAGCATCAGTTTGCACACTTCAAGGAAATCTCTGCAGCTGGATTAGTTCTCTTAGATCCCATCAACCCTGTGTTGCTGAACAAATGATATGTCTTATACCAGAGCCTGCCTGATATATGAGAGTCATAAGCACCCTAGGAATATTCAGGCAAAGCCTGGATAGGATCCCTGTTTTTGGAAAGAGGTTGAACCTCAATAGTTACTGAGCACTCTTCTAAAATGAAATTTCTGTGGCATTTTGAGTCATAGCAGTTGATGGAGAAGAATTTTTTCTTTCTTCTTTATTGATTGCTATTGCTGAAAGGTAAGCCACAGTGAATTCTGAAGTATATAACTAAATTAATTTATTCCTTTCCTGACTTTGAGCTCTTAAATATTTTCTATCTATGTATGTCATGGACATTTTGAGTGCTTGAATAACTGAATTAAAAATGTCAGAATATTGACTTGGGAATTTGTTCTTCTTTTACATTTCATCTCTCCTTTTTAATTAGCTCTAATAGTTTTGCATATAGATATCTATTACTTTCAATGACTGGTCACAGAAGCCTAGACTATCCAGAACTGACATTTTAGTTCACAGAGGTTTTATTACTTTTGTTCCAGTTTTTCACAGTAGTATTAGACCTTATTAATTCAATCAATAAAACTAAATGGAATTATGGAATCAGGCCAAACTACTCCACTCCCAACATGACTACTAAAAAACTGAATCTGTGTATTGTAAGGAGCCTGACTTACAGCTTCCCTTGAGTTAAAGAAAAACAGCTTCAAGAACAGTTCTGAATATTAGATAAGGTTTCATGCCTAAGTGATTAAAATATCCAGTGTGGTTGAGGTGGTGGCATTCTTTCAGTGGAAGGCTAATCCTGTCTCTAATAACCCCAAGTGGCTGCCCCCCACCGATGCTCAGCCAGCCTCTGGCTCTCTAATCGCTGTGCTGTCAAATCCCCTCTCCAACCTGCTGGGGAATGTTTTGACACAAAACAAGGACTTGGCCCTAAGCAACCTTTGTTTCCTCAACTAAATAAAGCAGCTGATTGTCACACCTCCTCTTCCCTCCACCCCCCCCCTCACCGGAATGCATTCTGCATGACATCCTACTGGTAGACTTTTAACTTTATTTATCGTATTGACTTTGATATTCATCATGCTTGCTACTTTGAGTATTTCCAGAGATGGACTGTAGTGCAAGAAGTCAGAGTCCTTTACAAATTCAAGCCTTTAATTTTTTCTTACCTTTAGCAGGCTTAGAACCTCTCTTTGTGTTTAATTAAAGAGCTGCATTATCAGCACAAACCAACTGCTGTGTAGCTGAATTTGGGGCTGCCTTTAGGTCAACCTGAGTGTCTTTGTTTTCTTGAATGACTTTTTTAAAAGCCTGGCTTTGACTTAGAGGAATTGGCCCCCAGAGGAGGAGAGATTTCCAAAGGTTGTATTTCCCTTCTGGTCTGATTCTCTCATCCTCACTGTAAGTGGGTCAGCCCTACTTCAGTCTTCCTTTCAGAAGAGGGAAAAGCCTGGCAGAATTAACCCTGCAACTTCCACAAGCAAATTTTAATCCCCTTATTTTGACTTTTAAATATATATATTTCAGTATCAAATGTTTTTTTAAAATTTTGTTTTGTTTTGCTTTTTTGGTTTGGATTTTTGATAGATACAGCTCAATTTAATATAAACATTCTTTTTAAAATATTGGCTCTAATTAGAACTGAAAAAATCAAATTCAAATTATGTCTTCCTGAGTGAATCATACATAAAAAGATTCATACTGGCAAGTTTCTGAACAACAGACAAAGAAGGTGATTTTCTAAGTTATAAATATTTTAGCAAATTCTTATGTTTAACCTAGAGTTGAAGCCCATAGTGGATAATAGTTGTTTTTCCTTTTTCAAAAGCACATAAATATACATTAAAAATGCTCCCATAGTGTATATAACACAGCTTAAGACTGCACATATTTTCATTGTTTTCACAAAACATGATACACTTTTGTAGGATAGTTCATCTATGAAATAAATCCCTTTTCAAAAGTAGATTGCTTCTGTTTTTCAAACTTGACAATGACTTAAAATTAGCCACCATTTAACACCTCCTACATGTCAGGCACTGTGTTAGTCCTTTATATGCATTATCTCAGTAGATTCTTATAACAAACTCATGACTTAGGCATTTTTGTTACTCCATTAAAATATTTATTTCAAAGTGATACGAAAACATGGTGTGGCAGTTTGTGATTATTTATAAATTCCAAAAAGAGAGATTGTGTTTGTAAGCTGGTCTGTTCCTCTGGGCATGATACCCTTTGATTGTATTAGATTCAGCTGAGATGTCTTTGATTAAATTATGTTAAGATTAGGGCTTTGATTCAGGCATATCAGTAGGGTGTAACTCAGTTTAAGTCCCCGCCCCCTTGGTGGGCTACATAAACTGACACTCACTCAAGAAGACACACAGAAGAAGATACACATAGGAAGAGAGAAGCTTCATTGATACCAGAGGAGAGAATTTTCCAGCTCAACTTAGGACAGCCAGTGTCTCCTGGGAACTCATCAAGTGTCTTCATTGGAGCCTCTGGTTTACATCCTGCCTGTGGAATTTGGACTTGTGCATCCCCACGGTCATGTGAGAGAATTTTACAAAATCTCATGCTATTTACAGATATCTCCCATTGATTTTGTTTTCCTAGAGAACTCTGACTAATACACATGGCTAAAATAAATCAGATGATTCTGAAGGGCTCATAACGAAAACCTTCACTCCCTTGCCTCAGTGCTGTGTTCCGTTAGCTTAGCATTCCAGAAGCAATCAGATTTAACTATTTGTTTTTAAATGTTGAAAGTCACCACCATATCTGTAAATAATATACAAATACTGCATTTTTAAAATTTCGACATCATCTCTTGATATCTTGCTATGATATAGGAGGATTTAGTTCATCCTAAATTTCATTTATGCTCCTTTACCCCACTTTCACCCTCTCCTTTGCATATATGTACACTGTATCTTCAGTATCTTTACTGGTCAGTCATCAAAGCATAATTAGTGGTCTGTCAACCATAGGCAATATTTCTTAACTCTCCATTCTCTACAATGCAGTTGTTAGTTCTCTTACTCTTTACCTGCCCTGTAACCCCCAAACTCTATCAGTTCTACCTGTAATTTGATCAGGTTGAAGCATGTGAAACTGCTAATACACAATTGTTTTTGACCTACAGAAATTGCAGTTTCATAAAGTTATGTTCAAGGTTGATAACATTACAAATCATAACCATTGTGAAGTCTTCTCTGTCTATGGGATGGTTTTAAAATGGGAAACCAATCAAAATTATTTATATTCTTATGACTAAATGTCTTTAGGACTAGGGACACCTGGTGAAAAAGATTGCTTTTCCTTCTTTACTAGCTCTTTACCACCATCAAGAAGTCACCTTAGAATGGATTCTCCTTTTGAACAGTCCATCATCGTTTCTTTAGCCAGGGACACAGCTGCTCCAACTCTGAAAATCCTGCACATTTACTCAAGCAGTTAGCCCTTTGGAGATAGCAGCATTGGCCAGATAAATGAGAAAGGTGGACAGTGATCAATACTAGCATTACTCTTCAAATATTTATTCTTCAAATATTGAACACCTCTCATGAGCCAGAATCTGTGTCATAGGGCAAAGAACAATGAAACAAAATTCCCTACCTGCAATGAGTTAACATTCTAGTGGCAATATTTTGTGATTTTGTAGCTCTTTACAAAGTGATAATTGGAATGACTGTGTGTGTGTGTGTGTGTGTGTGTGTGTGTGTTTAAATTAGGCTCAAATTCTACCCCATTCAGGGAGACTTTAGAACATATTTAGATTCTCCCGAAAGTTATGACATTTTTTAATGAATGCTGATAAAGTACTAATAACTTTGTTTTTCTCATCTCTAGCACAGAAGTAGTAAAATTCCCATGTGTGTTAATTGATCTGTAAATATTTTTTTCTCTATAAAAACTTCTGGTAATACCCATAATTTTTAAAATTAAATTCTATATAACAAACTCAAAGTGAATTATCTTTCCAAGTTTAGAAAAAAAAATTTTAAGTGATAGTTTGGCACAATGTAAACTATAGACCTTGGTTAGTAGCAATGCTTCAATTTTTATTCATCAGTTGTAACAAACGTACCCACACTATTGTAAGATGTTATTAATAGGGGAAGATATGGGAGGGGAGGGGTAGGGTATATGGGAATCCCTTATACTATCAAATGTAAATTTTCTGTAATCTAAAACCTCTTTAAAAGGAAAGTTTATTATATTAAAAAAGTGATAGTTTGTGACATTTTATGTTCGGTTATTTTATTTCATTTTTTATAAGTGGCCCTACCACATGTAAGTTGAAAGTGTCCATTTGCTGTTGCTGGAGCTGCTATTTCATAGGAAAACAAAAAAAGGTCTTAAAGGTGAAATAGCTAGGAATGGAAAAGCCACCTGTGGGTTTCTTACATTATCTGAAGAACAATTGTGATTCCTACTGGAAAATTGGAACATAAAACAATTTTGCTTGCTTGGCTTGTGCACTGCTTTGAGACCTTTTGCAGGAAAACAGTGTATGTGGACAGCCGGTATATTGAACAAAATTATCTGTGGTTTATTTGTTCCTCATGAAGGCATTTCCTTTTCATAAATACCTTGGGACAGCAGCAAGGGTTATGGTTATTAATTTGTATTAATTAATAATCCATTAATTTGTTTCTTTAAGGCTATTAATTTGTAACTTACGTATTAGTTGGAGGTCACATTGCCACTTACATCTAAGACACAGATATAAGACAGAGAAGAGTGTTAGATGCAATCAGTGCTCAATAAATATGTTTGGAAACAGTGAATGAAAAAACTAACTCAAACCCCACTCAATGATATATATATATAAATCAAATGCCTTCCTTGAGATTTATGTTAGTTTTCTGGGGAGCTAAACTTCTTATAGTTCCTTTTTACTCTAGATTCCTCCTTCTACCAATTAACACAATTTATTATTATTTCAATAAACTGTCCATGGTTTCCCTGTTCTGTATTAGGACATGTCAAAGATGAAATGAAGCCCTTTCTTTGATGTTCACGTCATTATACTTGCACAAAAACAAAAGTAAACAAAAGACAAGGAAATCCACTCACATAAGGCATTGGTAATAACAGCAGACTTATATTTTACTCAAAATTTGGGAAAATTGGGTGTTGGAGTAGGTAGGCAGGACTCAACACTCGCAAAAAGCTATCCAAGGGAGCTGCTCTGAGGATCTGCTGACCAGGAGAGTGTTGTGCATCTTCCAGGAGGGTGAGTGACAGAGAGATGAAGAAACTGAAATGAAAATTGTGAGTTACTAACCTCCATGGCCTGGCACCCGTCTCACACACACACACACACACACACACACACACACACACACACACACACTTTCTCAAGGTGAACAGCATGGATAAAACCCGTGGCTCACTGCAGCCAACTGAGAGAGGATCAGATGTCTTCCCACCTAGGAAGAGGACGAGTGCAGTAGAGAGTGGAGAGTGGTTTCTCTTCATTGAATTTGGCCAGCAGAGCCCACATTCATCTTGGCTCTGGCCAGATCAGAATCATGGGCAAGTGGAGGTTGAAAGAGACAGCACGGTGGAAAGATTCTCCAACAATCACCATCTGCTGGCTGGACAGGAAACTGCAAGGAGAAAAACCACTTTTAGGAGTCTGGTCACAGCCCCTTGGAGTGGAGCTGTACCCGTTAGTGAGTCCCCGGCCCTATTTTGATAACTTAAGCTGCACAGTTTTAAAGACTTATTAGAATAAGTTGAACCAAAAATCAAAGAAGAACTGTGAAACAAAACCACTAGACAAGAGAGAGAAATTGACTGTCAGAATAAATTCGCCAATATATTCAGATCCCTAGACATCCACAAAAAATTACAAGCCATACTAAGAAACAGGAAGAGATGGCCCAGCCAAAGGAACAAACCAAAAATCCTGACAAGACAGGATTTAAGATAACTAATCCATGATAATCACACAAATCTCCTGAAGGGAAATATGATTAAGGAGATAAAGGCTATTAAGAAGACCGTGGGTGAGCATAAAGAACAATTTGAGAACCTACAAAGAAAAGTAACAGAGCTTATGAGAATGAAAGACACAATGGTTGAAATTAAAAATATATTAGAGGGGAGTAGATGTGGCTCAAGCATTTAAGCTCCCACCTCCCACATAGGAGGTCCTGGGCTTGGTTCCCAGTGCCTCCTGAAAAAATAAAAACAAATGATAAGCAAAACAAATGAAAAAAAAAAAAAACTCAGGGAAGCGGACATGGCTCAGTGGTTGAGCGCGGGCTTCCCACATATGAGGTTCCGAGTTCAATCCCTAGTATCTCAAAAAGAACCAAAAAGCATTAGAGGCATATAACAGCAGTTTTGGAAGCCAGAATTAGTGACTTGGTGGGCCAAGCATCCAAACTTGAAAAGACAGGAGAACTGAAAGAGAAGAAAATGGAAAAAATGGAACCAGGGTCTCAGGGAATTGAATGACAGTGCAGAATGCACAAACATATGTGTTGTTGGTGTCCCAGAAGGAGAAGAGAAAGGAAAAGGACAGAAAGAATATTTGAGGATATAATGACCAAAACATTTCCAACCCTATGAAAAACATAAATTTCAATATCCAAGAAGGACAACACACCCCAAACAGAATAAATCCAAATAGATTTACTCTGAGACACCTATTCAGAAAGACAAATACCAGAGATGATGAGTATTCTGAAAGAGCAAGAGAAAAGCATCACATACAAGAGAACCTCAATTAGAGTAAGTGTGAATCTCTCATCAGAAACAATGGAGGTGAGAAGAAAGTGGCACGATGTATTTAAGGTACTGAAAGAGAAAAACTGCCAGCCAAGAATTCTTTATCTGGAAAAACTGCACTTCAAAAAAGGGTGAGTTTAAAGTCTTCACAGACAGACAAAAACTGAGTATGTTACCAAAAGACAAGATTTACAAGAAGTACTAAAGGGAGTGATACAGTTTGAAAGGAAAAAGCAAAGATGAGACCTTGGAGAAGAGTGTAAAAATGAAGATTATTGGTAAGGGTAACTCAAAGGGTAAAAAGACAGACAATAGTAAGAAATGACAATGGAAAGCCAAAGGATAAAATGGATGAAGTAAGTCATAACTTTACCATAATAACATTGAACATTAATAGATTGAATTCCCCAATCAAATACCATAGATGGAATGGATAAAAAATGTGAGCTTATTTATATGCTGTCTATAAGAGACTCACCTCAGATGTAAGGACACAATCAGCTTGAAAGTGAAAGGATGGAAAAAAGTATTCCATGCAAGTAGTAACTAAAAAAGATCTGGAGTAGTGATACTAATATCAGACAAAATATATTTTAAATGCAAAAAAGTGTTGAGATGCAGAAGGCCATTATATATTAATAAAAGGGGAAATTCACCAAGAAGAAATAACTACAATAAATATTCATGCACCTAACCAGGGTGCCCCAAGGTTCATGAGGCACACACTGGCAAAACTGAAGGCAGAAATAGATGTCTCTACAATAATATTTGGAGACTTCAATACACGACTATCAGCACTGGATTTAACATCTGGACAGAGGATAAACACAGAAAGAGAGAGCTGGACTAATATATAAACAAACTAACCCTAACAGACATTTATAGAGCATTACACCCCAAAATAGCAAGATATATATATTTTCAAGTGTTCTTGGATCCTTCTCCAGGATAGACTATATGTTGGGTCACAAGACAGGTCTCAGTAAATTTAAAAAGATTGAAATTATATAAAGCACTTTACCTGATCATAATGGAATGAAGTGGAAATCAATAACTAATGGAAAAAGGGAAAATTCACACATCTATGGAATTAAAGAACATAGTATTAAATAATCAGCAGGTCAAAGAAGAAACTGCAAGAAAAATAAGTAAATATACTGAGATGAATGCAAACAAGAACACACCATATCAAAACCTATGGAATACAGCAAAGGTGGTGCTAAGAGGGAAATTTGTAGCCCTCAATGCTTACATTAAAAAAGAGGAGCTAAAATCGAAGACCTACCTGCACACCTGCAGGAACTAGAAAAAGAACAAACTAATCCCAAACCAAAGCAAAGGAAAGGAATAATAAAGATCAGAGTAGAATTAAATGAAATTGAAAACAAACAAACAGTAGATAGAATCAGCAAAACCAAACGCTGGTTCTTCGAGAAGATCAACAAAATTGACAAATCCTTAACTAGGCTGGCAAAGAAAAAAAGAGAGAGGATGCAAAAGAGATCATAAGAGGATACAATGAACAACTGTATGCCAACAAACTAGACAATGTAAACCAAATGGACAAATTCCTAGAAACACATGAACAACCTACACTGTCCCTAGAAGAAATAGAAGACCTTAAACCAACCACAAGTGAAGAGATTGAAACAGTCATCAAAAACCTCCCAGAATTTAAAAGCCCAGGACCAGATTGCTTCACAGGTGAATTCTACCAATCATTCAAGGATGCTCTAATACCAATCTTGTTCAAGCTCTTTTAAAAATTGAACAGGAAGGAACGCTACCAAACTTATTCTATGACGTGAACTTCACCCTAATACCAAAACTATGGAAAGATACTATGAAAAAGGAAAAGTACAGATCAATCTCTATAATGAATATAGATGCAAAAATCCTCAACAAAATACTTAGAAACTACATCCAAAAGCACATTCAAACAATTTTACACTACAATCAAGTAGGTTTTATCCCAAGTATGCAAGGGTGGTTCAGCATGGGAAAAACAATTAGTGTTCTAAGCCACACTAATAAATTGAAGAAGAAAAATCATATGATACTCTCGAGTGATGCAGAAAAGGTTTTTGACAAAATACAGCATCTTTTTTGATAAAACACTCCCAAAGATAGGAATAGAAAGAAGCTTTCTCAGCATGGTAAAGTGCATATATGAAAAACCCCCAGTTAGCATTGTATTCAAAGGTGAAAGACAAGGTTTTCCTGTTGCGATCGGGAACAAGACTAAGATGCCCACTGTCACCACTGTTATTCAATATTGTGCTAGAAGTTCTAGCTAGAGCAATTAGGCATGAAAAAAATAAATGACACCCAAATAGGATAGGAGGAAGTAAAACTTTATTCATTGACGATATGATATTATATCTAGAAAATCCCAAATATCCACAACAAAGTTATTAGAACTAATAGAAGTATTCAGCAAAGTGGTAGGATACAAGATTAATATGCAAACATCGGTAGTATTTCTGTAATGAATATAGATACATTTTTTCTGTCAGAAAAAAGTGCCATTTATAATAGCAACTAAAACATTCATATATTTAGGAATAAACTTAACCAAGGACATAAAAGACCTGTATTTAGAAAACTACAAAGCATTGCTAAAAGAAAACAACAAAGACCTAAATAATGGAAGCACATTCCGTACTCATGGATTGGAAGACTAAGTATTGTTATGATGTCAATTCTACCCAAACTGATTTACAGATTTAATGCAATACCATTATAAATCTCAGTAGCCTTTTTTTTTTTGCAGAAATGGAAAAGTCATTTATCAAATTTATTTGGAAGGTAAGGGACCCTAAATAGCCAAATATATCTTAAAGGAGAATGTTATTGGAAGACTATCACTTCCTGAGTTTAAAGCAAATTCCTTAGCTATAGTGGTAAAAACTGCATGGAACTGGCATAAAGATAGGCATATTGATCAATGGAACTGAATGGAGAACTCAGAAATAGATACATCAACAGTCAAATGATTTTTAACAAGGCTTTCAAGTCCACCCAACTGGGCCAGAAGAGTCTGTTCAACAAATGGTTTTGGGAGAACTAGATATCCTATCAGAAAGAAAGGAGGTGGACCCCTATCTCATACCTTCTACAAAAATTAACTCAAAATGGATCAAGGACCTAAATATCAAAGCTACAACCATGAATCTCCTGTAAGAAAATGTATGGAAACATCTTCAATACCTTGGAGAAGTGGGTAGTTTCTTAAACCTTACACCCAAAGCATGAGCAATGAAAGTAAAAAATAGATAAATGGAACCTCCTCAAAATTAAACACCTTGGTTCTGCAAAAGACTTTGTCTAGAAAGTAAAAAGGCAGCTTACTCAATGGGAGAAAATATTTGGAAAACACTTATCTGATAAGGATTTGATATCCATGTTATATAAAGAGATCATACAACTCAATGGTAAAAAGACAGCAACCCCAATTTAAAAATTGGCAAAAGTCTTAAATAGACATTTTTCCAAAGAGGAAATATAAATGGCCAAAAATCACATGAAAAAATGTTCAACATCACTGGCTATTAGGGAAATGTAGATCAAAACTACTATGAGCTACAATTTCACACCTTATAGAATGGCCATTGTTTAAAAAAACAAAACCAAAACTACAAGTGCTGGAGAGGATGTGGAGAAATAGGAACATTCCTTCACTGTTGGTGGGAATGTAGAATGGTGCAGCCTCTGTGAAAGACAGTTTGGCAGTATCTCAAGAAACTGAATATAGATCTGTGGTATGATTCAGAAATCCTGTTACTACAAATATATTCAGAAGAATTGAAAGCAAGGACATGAACTGACATTTGCACACTGATGTTCATAGCAGCATTATTCACAATTGCTAAAATATGGAACCACGCTATGTGATGAAGTGTCCATCAACCAATGAATGGATAAATAAAATGTGGTATATACATACAATGGAAAACTATTTAACTGTCAGAAGAAATGAAATTGGGATGCATATGACAACATGGATGAACCCTGAGGATATTATGTTGAGTGAAATAAGCCAGACACAAAAGAACAAATATTGTATTGTTTCACTAATATGAACTAAATACGATGTGTAAACTTATGAAGGTAAACTCTAGAGTATAGATTACTAGGAAATAGAATGTGGGTTGAGAATGGGAGATGATGCTTAATGTATATAGAATTTTTAAATAAGATTACTATAAAAGTGTGGAAATAAATTGAATTGATGGTAGCACATTATAGTGAGTACAGCTAACACTGCTGATTTATAAATATGATTGTGGCCAAAAGGGGTAGTCTGTGGATGTAAATGTTAATTGAAAGGAAACTAGAGAATAATCTAGGGACTGTATAACAGTGATTATCTCAATCCTTGACTTTTTTAAGATTACATTTTCTTTTACTTTGATCCTCATGCAACTGTTTTGACAACATTGCCTTGGGGGAGAGTGAGGTAGAAGGACATTGATGAACAAAATTTTTCAGCAGTTCTGCTGATGCAAGACAACTGAGTTTGTAGTTTGGCTCTGATTTTACTGATACACATTGCTTAATTTTTTGCACCTCTCTAAGCTTCAGCCTCCTCATCAAGAAATGTGGTCCATTATAGTGTATTGCCTGCTTCATAGAGTTGTGAGCATCGAATAATATAATGAATATAAGTTGCATAGCATAGTGTCTAGGCCCTAGTACATAGCTAATATTTTTCTTTTGTTAACATTTTATTATTGATACTATTACTATCAACTCTTAAATACTAAAAAGAGTTTTTGTTTGTGAAGTTCCATCAAGCATCTTTAGCCATTTTTGCTCCTATAAAATTGACTCCATTAAAAAATAATTCTTTAGGGGGAAATCTGAGGTTGCGATTTCCCTCTTCCTCAGGGGGTGCGACGGTGGAAGAGGAGACCCGGTGCTGGTGGCCCGGCTGGCGTGTGGGGGAATCCGGTGTGGAGGGCGACGCAGTAAAGAAGCTGCGGAGACGAGGCTGGTGGCGCAGGTCTCCTTTATTAGGGAAGTGCAGTACAATTTATAGGGTTTAGGGCTACCGTGTAGCCCGCTGATTGGTTGGAGGCAGCGTCTGTGTGATGATTGGCTATAGTCAGCTGTTGCTGGGTAAAGGGCTTCCTGGCAGGGGAAGTGGGTGGTACCCACAAGGCTCGCAGGCCGCTTATGTCCTAATAAGGTAATATTGGGAGAATACAGGGGCAGGGGGGAGGAGGCCGCAATGCTGAGTCATTGGATCCGCCATTTTGAGGTGGTTGCCATTTTAAATGCATACCAACAGAGAAGTATAACGGTCCATACCGGGCTGCAGCTGTATGGTAGAAAATCATCAGCCTTCTGGCTGACCCATTGGTTTTTATTAGCACAGATGACCTCATTTTTTGGCATATAACAGTGAGGATAACATATTGATATAATGGTGAGAATAACATGTTGATCAGATTATATAACATACTATGTTATTATTCTTCAAACGTCCTTGGCCCCAGGATTGTTTAGAGAACATTTGTTGCAAGTTAGTTCTATCAGCTACTTTTGGACACAGGCCCAAGGATAAAGTGGGGCCTTCACTGGCGCCAGCCGCCAGCTGGCTGCAACTGGCTGGGGCCAAGGCCATCACCCGAATTAACCATCCTCACAGTCCCCATAGGAGTGTCTTCTCAGAGATCAGGGAATTCTGCCTCTTGCTGGTCTACATGGCCACAGTATAGCTGAGAGCAGCCTCTATTCTAGATCATATGCAGAGGGACATTGAACATGTTAAAAGTCCTGGTATACTTCATTTTCTAAGTAGTTAATGAACGTGCTTAACCCAGGTATCCCTCTTAGCCCTTGTTCTAGAACCTGTCCCACTCACATCCTGGAGAGGACTGGCAAACACACATGCCTTCCTGCCAGGGCTAAGCATTTCCATCCAAAGGGAAATAGCAAATGAGGTGGCTAAGACCCACTTCAGCTTAGCCCCTTTGAGATGGTCCATGGACAACCTTTCCTCACCCAGGACCTGGAAACCAGGTTCTGATCAAAAGTTGGCAAGAAAACAAGCCTCTCTCTCAATTAGAGCCAAAATGGAAGGAACTTTACTCCGTAGTTCTGATTACTACCACAGCTATTAAAGTTAAAGGAATTTCCAGCTTGGTGCACTAATCTCCAGTGGAGCCAGCTGCCCAAGGAAGTGCCAGCTCACCAGAAGCATCTGATGAAAAGCACAAGTGCCAGTCATTGGATGGCCTGAAATACCTCTTCAAGAGACAAAGCTAAGTAGTGTCTGTGTCAAAACCAACTGTTCCCTCTAACTCTAGCCCAAATGCCTATTGCTAGGGGGAGGGCAAGCCAGACACTCCTTTAAAAAACTGTGTCTGTTTTCATGTCCTGTAGCTTAACTAAAAAGGGAGATGCTGCTTCTCTCTAGAGTTAACCAACAGCATAAAATAACTCAAAGAAGAATACTGTTTCCCACTAACTTCAGGAAGATGCAGCCTTTATAGGCACCTGGCCTTTTCTACTTTTGTGGTCCAGTTTCCTCTTATTGGGCCCATATATTCTCAAAATTCTAATCAAGTTTATTTCTTCCAGAATCAACATCTTGTTAACCATATGGGGACTTCATCCAGCTTCACTCAGGATGCCAGATCCGTCTTCCTCCAACCAAGACAGAATAGCCAGAGGGTTTTACACCTTGTCAGGTAGGGCCAACTGCCCCTAAGCGGCAGAAAGTAATTACAGAAGAAAGACCATCTCCGTTCAGCACCCCTTTAAGAATAAAGGTGTAAACTGTCTGAGGGGGGAATGAAGCAGGCTTCATATAGGGAATCAATAGACAGATCTGGAACCTGGCAAGAAATCCACGTGGATATTGATACCCCCAAGATGGCTGCTGGAAAACCCTCACAGAAATCCCATTCCGAATGAGATTTCTTCCGGAAGCCAGGAGAAACTAGGGACCTTATCATTGGGCCCTCCTGGGGGATTGATGGGTGGGGTAATTAACCAAAACAGCCAACAGCTGGGACTCCTCCCCTGTCATTAACAAAGGGGCAGAATAATTAATGGTTTAAAAAGCAAGAGCAAAGGCCATTCGCTCTCTCTCACTCTCTCTTGCCTTTAGACCCCTGTTCTGGCCTTCTTTGCCCCCACTTGGATCAACACGCAAGTAAACCTGGGCATTTATAATCTATAAAGGGAAACTGTAGTCTGTAAATCAGTCCTCTTTATCACTCTTCAGCCCCTTCCTCTCTCCCTGGGACCTATGATCTGTTATTTCCTCCCTTTTCTCTTCCCTCCCTACCTTAATAAACTACTAGCCTAATCAATGCGGCATGCTCTTGAAATTCATTTCCTGCAGTTTAGCCAAGGACCTAGACAAAATCCGATAACAAAAGGACGCTGTCAATGACTAGCAAACTTACAGAGGTAGTTTTCCAAATCATCAAGCTTCAAGAATGTCCTTAGAAAATGTTAATACACCTAGGAGTTGCCACTTAACAATTACACCTTAGAAGTATAACAGCCATTTAAGGGTAAGACTAGGGCACTGGGTTGAGTAGAGAGGACATAGCATGGGAAGAAACTGGGTTGTTAGAGGGAAGGAATATGGGGCTGATCAGTCTCAGGAGTTTCCAAGACAGGACAACACTGACCTTGCTCAATATTGTTTTGTGTGTGTGTGTGTGTGCGCGTGCCATTTGCCAGAGATTACCGAACCCTGCAACACACATTTACTGCACGGTATAACTCATCAATATGGAAACAAAAAATGAGCATGGGAAAGGTTGTGCCACATATCGAGCTATTTTTGAAAGTGGGTTGAAGAGCAGGCTGGAGAAAGAGAAGACATTATGTCAGGCTAATCCGACTAGTTGGTTATGATTGAGTCTAGGAGGAGCCAGAGTAGGTATTATTTCTACATATCTGACTGTCTAGATTGTGATGTGTTCTTATTTTAATTTCAAGTGTTAAGAACAACTCCTGAGTTTTCAAATATCTGTTGAGCACCTGTGAAACCATCAGTCTCACAGTGTCCCTGCCCAGTAACAAATATCTGAGGGCAGGAGCAGCAGTGATTTTACTTAGGACTCAAAAAGTTGTTCGGGCTGGTCAGGGGGGCAAACGATCACTTTTATATTCTGTTGCCATAACAAAGAAGAGGCAGGAGACAGGACCTGAAGATGTCAGCCGCCTTCCAGATTTCCTTGGTGTGTGATTCAAAGGGAAAGATCAAAATAGCCCTGAGGACTTGAAAGATTTAATGCCATTGCTTTTCAAAGAAAGCTTTTTGCAAAGCAACCCTCTTCTCACCAAAGTGATTAGGTAAATATAGAACTTCAGAAGGCTGCAGGATAAAACTGGGTGATGCTTGCCTTTCTTTCTCTTTTTCACTTAAAGTAGCCTTTTGACTATTTAAATTCAAACCAGAAAAGGTCATTTTCACTGAACTGAAATGAGGAATTTAGGAAAAGTATACTTAATATGATGATTTCTACTTTTCATGTCAGATTCATTGTTTTAAAATTGCTAGTGTACTCAAAGTCAGGCAACTACCTCGGAGGGAGCCACTAATTTGCCTGGGAATCTATTAGGGCAGAGGTGCACGTGCAAGAGCAATTCACAGACAAAGCAAAATCTACTCTTCAAACCGGTTAGAGTAGAAGGCTGTTATTTTTAACCTTTTGCACTTTAGAATCACATTCAAATCTGTAGCCAAGGATTTATAAGACCGGCCAGGTAATCCTCACGCTGACATGCAGGGCTGAGGGTTAAGAGGAAAATCCAGTGGGGCAGAATGTGGTATCCACCATCCCTCCCCTCCGCTCTCTCACTGGTGCACAGTTTCAAGCTAGTAGAGTATCAGGGGAGGTCATCAGGGGATGACCCTCCCACTGCCTCTCTGTTGCCTGATCTGATGGCATGGACCAAGGATTGTGGCAATTCTGGCTTAAGAAGTGGCCTGGCGAACCTTTAAAGTGGCTTACCCAGCCTCGTGCTACCACCTGGTTGTTCCCACCCAACCCCTGCTGGTTGATGCAAAAAGAAATTGTGGCCAAAAGGGGGCGTTCATTCTTTTAAAATACTGTTGTATTTTATAGGAGTTTTGCTAGAAAAGGAGATTGAGCCGTGTATTCCTCTAATACAGTTTAAAAGGTGAAAACGGAACACCAATGGTAATCCCACATTGGCATTTGAAAGAATCCCTGAGTAAGTTCTAAAATTGTGAACTTAATGCACATTCCTCTCATTGGAAGTTTCCATCTCTCCTTTCTTTCTGGCATGGTAAATGAAAATCAATGTTCCAAGAATACATTTTTGTTGAAGTTAGTGGTTCAGAATTTGAGATATTTTTGGTTGCTTATAACACAAGCTTGCAATAATATACTTCAGACCATGTATTTTCTTACAAAGCTAAAATAGCTGAATATAGTTGGCTAAGGAAGGATTACTGAATATCAATCTAGAAATATATTTAATCACACCTTAATAAAGCCTTTGCTCAAATAGGCACTTTGATATATTTGAACAAATATCATTAAGAACACTTCTGATCTGTATAGTCCTAGATGCTTTGTGTACACTAAATACATGTATGTATAATTGCAAAAAAGCAAATGTATAATTGCTATATGTTCTCAGAACTTTTGGAATAAAGATAGGTAAGTAAAAGTCTTTATTTCTGGCTAAGTGGGTATAGTTTCACAGTATCAAATAAATCTTAAAATAAATTCAACTCCTAACCAAAAGGAACTCTTATAAAATTTGAATAATTCTCCTCTTTACTAAGTGGATTTTCAATGGACTTCGTAGCCACACTCTTTAAGATCATTATAAATGTGAGGACATTTTGACATAGTATTTGAGTCACAGCAGATAAGTCCAACGAGACAGTGCTCTTTAAAGGGGATTATCGTCAGAAGTTTAAAGCTCACAGGCTTGGCACGTGCTTTGAGAGCAGGAGGACAGTTAGAGGAAGCATAGTGCCACGTGTGCACTCCTGATGACACACGTGAGAGATCCATTTCATGAGTGGCTACAGAGTCCCTTCTCCAGAATTTCAAATCATTTAGCTGGTAGGGACAGATAGTTTTGAGGGAACTTCCAGTGCCGTTAGGGGGTTATTGCTTCTGTAATTGGCTGTTTTGATTTTCAAGTCAGGATTAAAGGTAGATATGACACTTCACTTCTTTAATTTCCATGTGTTCCATTCTTCAGAGTCTTGAAAGTTTGTGTTAATGGATAATCCCAGGTATTTAACAAATAATAGAATTTCGGGATGACTCCTAACAATACATGTGAAGACAAGCATTCTACCGCCAGCCCTCTGTGGCAGGCAAGGCCTGGGCCTTGTTTGTTGTTGTTTGCTTTAAAATAATTGTTATTTTCAGCACTGCTGGCTTGAAATTAAGCATTCTAGGTTTGTTTTGGTAAAGTTATGTTTATCAAGCATAAGTGTTTATACTATTGCCCCCAAAAGACCAATTTTTCATTTTAGGGCTTGGGTGTGTTTTCTTGCTGCGCCTCTTATGGACAACTCTTCTTTTGGCTGCTTGTGGGTGTTTTCCTAATCTTGGTTAATAGTGTCTCCTTGTTAAGCTAATGAAAAGATGCCTTAATTAAAACAGCAGATCAGAAAGCATTCCATATTATGACAAAAGAACAAAATGAACAGATTGAACTGAAATGATCTCAGGTGTGACATGGTAATGGGAAAAGAGTCCAAATAGGAAAGAATTTTTTCATTGCTCTGTTAATTCATAGGATGGTTTACTAAGTGGTGATTATTAGTATACAATAATTATCACTATTAAATTCTCAAGACTGGTATATTTATGGAAGCATTGCTATTTTGGGTGCTCAGTTCAGATTTTCAACTGGTCTTTTTTCATTCAAAGTGTTGATTTTAAGTTGGCTTTTAGTATGCACCATACAAAGATTGGGAGATGGAACTTCAGCCCTGGTTTGGTGTTGGAACTTATAGCATGCAGTTTTAAAACAGGAGTTTTATTTGATCTCAGATTGGACAAAGAAAGATAGGCATTGTTAAAACTTCCTTTGAATTAAGACATGATTATGATTGGATGTGGTGATGACCTTGCCTCCTGCTTCCCTAGCCATCTCCCCATACTGCAGGTTTGTTACATTCACACCCATCCTTAACTCTTCCCATCCCCTTGTCGTCATTCTCTGCCTCCTCCAGGACCTTGTCCCGTCAATCCCCCTTGCTCTGCTGTCTTCTCCTCTCCTCCAGTGGGCTCCTTTCTCTCAGCCTGTATTTTTTTCCTCCCTTTTTCAGAGCTAGTAGAGTTATCAGTTTGTTTCTTTACTTCATGCTGCTTTATCCTATAAAGGATTTGAGGTGGCTTACAAAAAATACATACATACAATGCAATGATATAATATAAAATTAAGCTAATATAGTAGAGCACTTTTCTGAGATGCTTACTTCCAATGGACCTTGACATCTGGTTTCCACCCAATGCAAAGAGCTCACTAACTGGATCAGTCATCATCAACAAAACCACCTTGTGATACAAAAATCCTTACCTTTCCCTTGAAGAGAGCCTCAGTCAAATGACTCACTTAACACTGACCTTGTATTTGGTTAATGAACAATTCAATGCTTAAGGAATTATCTTTTATGATTTCAGAGGACATCCATGGTTTTTGCCAGCCCAACAAAACCAGTCACCCTTCTCCTGGTAATAGTACTTGGTAATAGATGCTTCTTAAGAAATCCACATCATTCATTGGGGCTGACCACACTCTTTGGTCCAAAGATGGACATGGGAACCAGTCTTGGCCAATCAAAACATTGCATCTACCTGTCACTAGTGATTTGTTCAGGAATGGGCATGTTAGTCAAGCACAGACAATCATAGCAAATTAAACTCAAATCCAGTACTTTTGTTTTAAGGGTTGGAAGAGAGACGTCCTCTTTCCGTAATAGTTGCCGAGAAGGTGGGTTGGCAGCCTGGATCTTCTGGCTGCCACATTGCCATTTTGCAACTGGGAGGGGAATGCCTGCCAGATTATTGAGCCAGTGCAGAGAAAAGCAGAACTGAGAGGTGGAGAGAGCAATAGTAAGTTCTGGTGATATTCTCTGAGCCCCTAGATCCAGGAATGCTCAAAGTTAGTCTAGTTTCTGATTGTGACCTAATACACCCCTTTTTGCTTAAGTTAGGCTGAATTTGGTTTTCTGTCACTGGCAACCAGAAACATCTTGTCTAATATCACAATCATGGGATTTTACTGGACTTTCCTAACAGCATGGCCCCCAAAAGCCAGTCTTCACTCCTGCCTCAAACGAAGAAAGCAAAACTGCTTCCTGCCCCAGGCCACAGGAGACACCGGGCCACTATGGACTTGCCAAAAGGAGAAAAAGAACAGCAGGAAGCAATTGAACATATTGATGAAGTATATAGACAGACTTAATGAACAAGCCAGTGAGGAGATTTTGAAAGCAGAACAGAAATATAATAAACTCCACCAATCATTCTTTCAGAAGAGGTCAGAATTGATGGCCAAAATCCCCAATTTTTGGGTGACAATATTTGCCAACCATCCGCAAGTGTCTGCACAGCTTGGGGAGGAGGATGAAGAGGTGCTGCATTATTTGACCAGAGTTGAAATGACAGAATTTGAAGATATTAAATCAGGCTACAGAATAGATTTTTATTTTGGTGAAAATCCTTACTTGAAAATAAGGTTCTCTCCAAAGAATTTCAACTGAATGAGAGGGGTGATCCATCTTCAAAGTCAACTGAAATCAAATGGAAATCTGGAAAGGACTTGATGAAACGTTCAAGTCAAACAGAATAAAGCCAGCCGGAAGAGGCAGCATGAAGAGCCAGAAAGCTTCTTTATCTGGTTTACTGACCATTCTGATGTAGGTGCAGATGGGTTAGTAGAGGTCATCATAGATGATATTTGGCCAAATCCATCACTATTTGAAGGGGAAGGAGAAGAAGAAGATGAT
>JAQZBX010012422.1:26080-41435 GCA_029593785.1 Cabassous unicinctus
TTTTTTTTTTTTTTTTTTTTTTTTTTTTTTACTTTCTTTTGTACATTTAATAATTGAAAATATAAACAATTAAAAACTAAAAAGTAAACACAGATGAATAAATATATACATTTCTTAATTAAATGTAATGGATACATATAAAATTTTTTTTGAATCAAATAATATGTTACACAATATATTTGGTTCATAGTAATGCATTCACGATGGAATATTATGCAGCTGTAAGAAGAAATGAAGTCGTAAAGCATATGGCAACATGGATGAACCTGGAGGACATTATGTTGAGTGAAGCAAGCCAGACACAAAAGAACAAATACTGTATGAATGCGTTACTATGAATAGCCTTCTTGATGAAAGTTTTAGATGCCAAATATGACTCACCTGTCATTACAATTATAGAATAATTCCCTTTGATTTTTATTATCTGGACCTGTGTGTGTGTGTGTGTGTGTGTGTGTGCATGCATGCACGCATGTGTGTGAGAATTTATATCAGACCAGATGCGAAGACTTAAAAGTATATGAAGTAAAGGCACCATTTGATTACTTGAGTTTCTAGGGTCTGATACTACTCAGTGGAAAATCCACACTTTAAAACAGAGCTTATTTTGGGACTTAAGTCAAACCACTTGGAGCAGTAGCTCTCAACCAAGGCTTCACATTAAAATCACTTGGGGAGTCTTACAAAAATGCCTGGGTCCCCCTCAGCCCATCTTCCCCCCAGAAATTCTGATTTGATTGTTGTAGAGTTGAGCCCAGGCATCAGTATTGTTTAAAGCTCCCAGGAGATTTTAATGAGCAGCCAGAGTTGAGAACCTCCAACTTAGAGATGTGCATCTCCCTTATTCTAAGGCAGGGCCTGTGCCCCAAGTCAGCCAACCTCACAGTGATATTGCATATCTGTGTCAAAGTCTTTTATGTGTGTTCCAAGGGCTATCTACCTTTTCTTCTCTGGATGTTGCTTAAATTTTGGGGTCAACTGGCTGCGTCTTGAAAGTATTTTTGTGATATCCAGATTTTTACTTTTATGGGATCATTCTTGCATATGCTATTATAGTCTACATTCAACTTACAAAATGACATTTTCTGAATTGACTGGCTCATAAAGATATCCTTTGCTCTCTTGGAGGCTATGTTTCTGGCAAAAAACTAAGTAGTATACTGTTCATAGGTTAAGATGGTTTTTCTCCATTTGGAAAGATTTATAGATATCAGAATGGTCAAAATCAAACCACTATTTAGAAATTGAGACACAATGCATTGGTGTTGGAAAACTCACTGTTAGGGTTGCCTATTTCTTAACAGAGCTAAGATGGTCTCTTTTCAAATTTTATCTGTTAAAAATATTTTATAAATGAAAATAATATTAATATTTTAGAAGGCATGTCACTAACTCTTCTTTCAGGCTGAATGAGCACCTCACATGGCCACAAAGAATAAAAGTTCAGCACAACTCATTTTCTGCAAGGAAAATGCTGACCCAACCTGGCTGTTTAGAAGGTTATATTAAATCTATCTTCAAACTGTCATTAAATTTCAACTAATGAAGCCATTGTCTTTGATTTTTTTTCCTATCATGTATTTCCCTTTTAGAGATTCACAAAAGAGAAATAACATAATGGAAGAATCAGGCCTCTGATAGTTACACACACAAATGCGGGGGTGGGGGGGGCAATATGAAGTGGGGAAGGTGGTAGTGGTGGTAGGAACAAATAAGATTCTTCACTGATAACTGGACAGGCTAATTTCACTGCTCTGACCTGTTTTTAATTTCCTGCAAATCAAATGTCATCATTAATCCCGGTGTTTCTGGTTTTGATTCTGATTAATTCTTTTCTCAGTCTCAGCTCTGGTTTTGAAAATGGGATGCATTTGATATTGTGCAACAGCTTGTAGGATTTCAGGGAGCTGCAAACAGCTCTTTACATGGTTGAACAGGAATAAGACATAACATAATATTAATGCTTAAGTCTGGTATTCTTTTACTCTGCCTAATTGCTTATTGTGGCATTAAATACATAAATATAGTAATCATAAAAGCCTTGCCTAATAATAAAAAAAAACAGGCCAATATGCCAAACCCTTGATCTTAATACTTGTATTTATGAATGTTATTCTTGTGATAATGAAACTAAGCCTAATTATAATTAATACCTAAGAGTTACATCTGAAAACCTCCTTGTTACTCAAATGTGGCAATTCTCTAAGCCTCACTCTGCAAATAAACTCATTACCTTCCCCCCCACCCCCCGACATGGGCCATAACTCCTGGGTATAAGCCTCCCTGGCAGCAAGGGATTATTACCAAGTATTCATCAGCTGTGCATTTGGAAAAAGACCCTGACCAAAGAGGGAAATATTAAATAAAACAGAGCTTTTATGGCTAAGAGATTTCAGAGTGAGTTGGGAGGTCATTCCAGAGGTTACACTTATGCAGGTCTCAGGCAGATTTTACAAACTGCCGCAGTAAATAAAGCCTCAAGCAAAAGTGCTCCCGAGGGCTCTAGGGGCATTTGAACATCATAGGCAAGCCACATAGCCTCATGAAATCAACATGCCTTCAGCAAGCCCTATTTGGGATCATGTGAAAATCAACTTCCCCATTATAACATAGTTATACTCATTTATATTTCCCCTAATCATGATTTTTCTATTCCTTTTATTTGAACCTATAATTTTCAATGTACCTGTTAAATATATTTGTCAGAGACTTAAATCTGCAGATTGTTCATATGCCGGTTGAGCCCTGAAACCCAGCAAAGTTGCAGCCAGCTCCTACTCTCCAGTTCTTCGGGCTTGCCCTGGACAACTAACAAAATGATGATGATGGACAAATCCCATCCCTAAAACAAGGAGCAAAACAATTCCTTTCCTCTGCCCCATAATATCTAAGTCCCCTCTCAGCCTGAAGCAGTCAGAGCAGACATCATCCCAAATCCATCAAGGCAGAGGAATGAACAAAAATAAGGGGGAGTATAACCATAGACTAAAGCAGATTTATTGTTATTATAGTTTTGATCTTGTGTTAATGGAGTAACTTGTAATATTGATATAAAACCTTCACATATTGTATGATTCCATTTATATGAAATATTCAGAATAGATAAATCCATAGAGACAGAGAGCAGAATAGTGGTTGCCAGGAGCTGGGGAAGGGAGGAATGGGGAATGATTACTAAATAGGTACAGGGTCTCCTTTGGGAGTGATGAAAATGTTTTAGAACTAGATAGAGGTGATGGCTGCACAAGACTGTGAATGTACTAAATGCCACTGAATTACACACTTTAAAATGGTTAATTTTATGTTATGTAAATTCCACCTCAATAAAAAATTTTTTTAAAAAGAAAAAAAAATCAGTGTAGGGACAGCGTATTGTTTTAATTACATTGTTGTAATCCTAATGGGAGCACACAAATGCTTTTAAAAAATCAATAAGCCACAAAAGAGCATCCTTGTAAGCTCTTTGCATAAATAAGCTGCTCAGACCATCACGATACAGTATTTACTGCACCCCTGTCATCTTAGTCCCTGCTTGCAAAGCGATAATATCTCTGAGCGATTGCATGTTAAATCTACGCGTGACTCGCTCCTGAATGATTTGCTAAAGACGCAGTAAAGGATCAGTGTGGAGAGGCATGGAACATGACAGATTACAGAGCGGGTCTTAGGCACTGAGACTACAGGCTACCTTGAGCCATCCTGCGTAGAAGAAGAACTGTAGGAGAGTAAAGATTGGAATATAAAGATCTAAGTCATGCCCTGCGTAGCCTTTGGTGGGGTCCAAAAACTGGCGTCCAATCAGACACGCAAAGAAGAAGGTGTAGACGGCAAGAGTGACTACCTAGAAGAGAGAGAAACTGGAGTGAGAACATAATGCTGGCTGCCCACAACAAGCTAGAGAGTCAAGGTGGGCAAGTGGAAACCAAAAATCATGTTCAAAGTATTTGATACCTGGGTGTAAACCAGCGGAATCCCAACCCAGTCATAACCAAATAAGAGGCTGCACCAAGAACGATACCGGTTCATTTCCTAATTCAGAAACAGATAAAACACGACTTAATAAAATGATAGGTGTGGTAATAAATATTTACTGTGATTCAGAATGTCAGCCTGTTTTTTATGAATAAGTCTGTAAAATGGTGGTACGGACTTTGTAAGGTGGGTAAATTGGTTCTGAAGACCGTTCCAAAGCAAACAATCTGAACAACAAGCAATGAACATTTTTTAACAATGTGCAAAAAGGATGAGTACATTTGAACATATTTTAAGGATATTAAAATAAGTTAGGACTTTATAGAAGTATGTCCTGCTATCTCCATAGTTTCAGACATGCATATTGGTCCAAAGAAGTGTTAGAAAGGCAGTGGTTAATATTTTAAGTAAGTCATTTCTTTTTTAAATCATTCACTCTTTTAGCTGAATCCAGGTAGGAGCTATGAAGGCAAAACTGTATCTGGCTGTCATATATACACTTGAAGGCCAGTTTGGTTCTCAGATGAATTTAGGGTGATTTTGTTTAGGGAAAGCACTCTTGTGCTTACTTGAGCATCTGAAAAGCTGGACTAACCTCAGGATAGTCTTGATTCGGGGTAAATGACTGGGGAGGCTTATTTCTACTCTAGATTTTACTAGGATTCTGGAGCCAGGAATGGCATGCCAGCCATAGCCTTCTAAATCCTTGGCAGACATTGCTAATCAATTGAGGAACACTTTCCTACAGAGCCTATTACAAAGCACGGTTCTCTTTAAAGCAGAACTTCCAAGCAACCACTACCAATCAGTCTCAGTTAAAACCTGTGTGCCATTTCTTTCCTGCATTGGGGGTGGGACTGGGGAGGGCGGGGGCGGGTTCTGATACCAGCTCAATCTTGCAGGTTCCTTTGGAACCAGGACTGAACAAAGCAGACTCTTTCGGTCTGATCTGTCACATGCAGGTCCCTCTTGGTCTCTAACTAGCATCTTTTACTGATGGTTTGTGATGCACTTACAGTCATCAATGATTGCAGATCAACACTGTCTCTGATTCTACCTTCATTCCGGGCTTTAACTGCGAGATTTCCAAACCAAATGAATGGAACCCAGTATTTCAGGTGAGGAGATTTGAGGCGGTCAAATACTTTTCTTTCATCTGCTGTCATAAAACCTTTGCATAAAAGAAAAAAAATAGCTATACTATACAGACTCAGTTTAGCACTAATACATTACTAACACATTTAGTGTCTACCATGTGAACAAATAATGAGGGGAGGATACTGAAGAAATATATAATGAAGGTTCCTGTCTTGAGTAGTTAATACTTGTATTTGAGACAAGTTATTTTTCAATACCTGAGGTGATGCATAGTCATGTGTTTAAAATGCATGTTGGCAATCCCTAGCAGAGAAAGCCAGTAAGAAGTAAGGAAGCATTAAATGTGGACTAGAAAAATTGGGGAAGGTATTTTTTTTCCCTAGGTTTTGGTTTCCTCATCTAAAATTGGGAACCATAATACTTAGAATTGTTAGGATTAAAAGAATAAAATGTAATGTTTATAAAGTGCTTTGCCTGATGCCAAACACACAATTCACACAATTTTTCCTCTGACTTCTCTCTTCAAAGAAGAGAGAAGGTCCTCTTCTGTGAAGACTTCCTTGATTCTTTCTTTATCTTTCCCCCGAGGGTTCTCCCCTTTAAAGCTCCCATTGTGGTACTAGCTCTTGTCTTGTATTATAGTAAAAATGTTTTTAAATGTTTCCCCTATTAAGACTCTTTTCAGGGGCAAAGAGCTTATTAGTTTTCATAGTGCCCCTAGCATTTCGCATATCTTTAAAAGTGCTTCTTTAATTTATACAGAAAATATGTAATATGTGCACTTGTAACTACCTCTCTCAGACTCAGTTTTCTCATCTTTAAAGGAGAGATGAAAATATCTACTTCACAGCTATGTTGTGGAATTACCTGAGATGATGACATATATCAAGAAGTTAGCATAATGCTTAGCACATACTTAGCACTCAATACATGCTAAGACATAATATATTATGTGAAACTTGGGCTAGTCCACCCCTGCACACACCAAGGAAAGATGAGATTTCAATAATAGGAAAAGAGGAAGAAGGTAACAGGTCTATTTAATAAACATTTATTGAATGTCTACTATGTACCAGGGTTTGTCCATGCAAAGATGCATTTTATAGGCTTACAGTTTACACTTGACCGTTTATTTTATTTTTTAATTTGAATGAGCAATTCAAATGGTACAAAAACCCAAAAGGACCAATTATTTATTGCTGATCAAATAATTCAAAGAAATATAGTTCATTGCACTAGCCACAAAGTTTCCCTTCATGGAGGACATCATTATGACCAATTTATTGAATGTCTTTCCAGATAAATTCCATGGATTTCCATAGAGACCTATTTTAAAGAAAACACAAATGGCTTTGTACTACATACATATCTGCCATTTCCTTCTTTTTTCAGTTATATCTTGGAGATATTACACTTTCTTTTTATGGCTACATGCTAGTTAATTATATACTAGGTTTTATTTAACTAGTCTGCTTTTGATAGACATTTAAGTTATTTTTAAGTTTTTTTCTATTAAAAATAATGCTGGAAGCAGATGTGGCTCAAGGGGTTGGGCTCCCATTTACTGTGTGGGAGGCCTCGGGTTCGATTCCCGGGACCTCCTGGTGAAGGCAAGCTGGCCCACGTGGCACAGTTGAGCTGATGGCCCGCACGGCACAGTGAGCTGATGGCCCGTGTTACGCGGTGAGCTGACGCACCAAGATGACACAACAAGCAGACACAGAAAAACGCACAGCAAACAGACACAATGAGATCAAGCAGCAAGGGAGGGATAAATAAAATAAAATAAAGTAAAATAAAATAAAATAAAATAAAAAAGAAGAAGGCTGGTCTGGCTAGAGCATAGAGAATAATAAAAAAAAAATAATGCTGCCATGACTATCCTCATACCTACCTCTTGGACCTGTTAAGTTGGCTTTTAAATGATATAATATTAATCATGTATTCTGAATCAAAGCTTATTTCTAAAACCAATTTTTGTTAGATATTAATTTGGAGTTATTTATGTCTCAGAAATGCAAATATTTGCTCATGAAATTCTGATGAATTCAGAAGAAAATCAATTTTTGGTCCTAATGTAACATGTTCGATGTCTTTATCTGTAATCAGTTTACGAATCTGAGTATTCTGTGTAAAGTAATTCTCTCCCTTTACAATGTACACTGAATGTGGTAGATTGAATTACGTACCCCAACAAAAGACTTGCTCTTAATTTGCTTTCTGGTGGGTGTGTTGATAGGACATTTTGAAGATGTTATTATTAGTTAAAGTGTGGCCAACTCAATCAGGGTGGGCCTTAATCCATCTTACTTTTGGCCTTTTAAAGAGAAGAAGCCGGAAGCCAGAAATCAGAAAAGGCCACACAGGAATAAGCCAAAAATCAGTAGAACCATAAGAGCAACACAAGGAGAGGGAGATGGCCATGAGACGGAGGCAGAGATGCCAGCCAAGGAACCCCAAGGATTGTGGCAAGCCAGCAACAGAACACTAGATTTTGGGGAAGAAGTAAGCCCTTCCAATACCTTGACTTTGAACTTCTAGCCTTTCAAACTGTGAGCCAATGAATTCCTGTTGTTAAGCCAAATCATTTTTTAAAAAATGATACTTAGATTACATAAATGTTGTATAGAAAATATAGAGGATTCCCACATGCCTCACTCCCCCCATGTCCCACACTTTCCCACATTAATAACATCCTTCATTAGTGCGGTACATTCATTGCAATTGATGAACACATTTTGGAGCACTGCCACTAAGCATGGATTACAGTTTACATTGTGGTTTACACTTTCTCCCATCCATTTCTGAAGGTTATAAGCCAACTCATTTTGTATTATTTGTCACAGCAGCCTGGCAGACTGAGACATCGAGTTTTATAAACAGAAATGATGTCAAAGGACAAGGAGGGTGTGCCCACCTTAAGAGTCATGGACCTATAGAGCTTTGGTGTTACCTAAATCTTTGACATGACTTAGGCCAGTGTTCTTGAGAATAAGGTACATGGACCACGGGTATCTGAATCACCTGTCATACCTGTTAAACATGGAGAGAGCTGGTCCCCACTCTGACCAACTAAATTAGACTCAGTAGGGCAGGGGTGCTCAGCATAGGTCTTTAGAATCTCCTGTGGGTAACTTTTAGAAAACACCAATGCCTGGGCCTTATCCCAGAGATTGAGACAATTGGTCTAGGGTGAGGTCCAGGTATAAGCATCCTTTTAAAACTTCCTGGGTGATGTAATGGAAATGGGTCCAGGCAGTTGCATATTTACAACTGTAGGAAATTCTGGCATCCAGCAATGTTTGAAAATCACTGCTCTAATGAATGAAGACTATTTATTCAAGACTTATAAGCAGGGTTACAAATACTAAGTCAATAATTACCAATAGAAGACTAGTTTGAGATAAACTAGGTTATTTGTACCACCTTTAGAAGGATTCTGCCCATGTTTGTAGAATTGAGAAATGAGTCAAGTATTTCTCTTCTTGTTTCTTAGTGCAATCTCAAAGTTGTTGCATGAGCCAGTTAATCTACTTTAAAAAAAAAAAAAAAAAGATTTACAGAGCATGATTAAATCTTATTACTAGATGGGAAGTGGGTGTGGCTCAATTGATAGAGCTCCCGTTTACCATATGGGAGGCCCCGGGTTCGCTTCCCAGGGCCTCCTTGTGAGGGCAGGCCAGCCTGCGCGGCACAGTGGGCTGATGCAGCAAGACCTCACAGCAAGGGGGAGATAAGGAAACATAGAAAAAACACACAGCAAAATGGACACAGCAAAATGGACACAGCAAACACAGGCAGTAAGGGGGGGATAAATAAATAAATAAATAAATCTTAAAAAAAAAAAAAATCTTATTACTAGAAGTTAGTAGATAAACTTGACCTGTCTTAGCTTTTTGCTTAAAGATTTGCTGCAGCTCTTCTTTCTTTAACTGGAAGCCTATTCTCAGATATTTAATATTAATTTTCTAACCATTATGTTCTTGGGATTTATATTGCAATTTTCAAAATGACCCCACTTATATATTGGTCGTGATGTCTGTCATTTGACCAAAGAGTAACTTTATCTCTGGTTATTTTTTATTCAGGAATATGGATCGAATTACGCTAGCAGGTCCTTTCTCGGTTTCTAAGCAGAAAGCAAATATGCGGAGTGATGGTTTAATTAGTGCAAATGCTACAGCAAGAGTTAAGCCCTCCTGTGCTCCATGTAGCATGCCCATTGATTGAAAGGGACATGCAGAGTGAGGAAAGCTGGCGACTTTCAGTTTCCAGCCTGAATTTATCGACTACTTTGCTGGGTGCTGTGAAAGACGATGATGGATCAGACATTACTGTATCCTCAAAGCGTGTGCAGCCAGGAACAATTTTTGTTATTTCCTATAGGGCCACGCATCTTATTGAAAGTAACCACAAATTTGGAAATCAAGTTAACAGTCAATTGAAATAAAATTCCTCGACTGTTGATCAAGTAATTCAAAGAGCATTTGTTATTAAAGGGAATGCTATCCTTATCGGTACTTCAGCTGTTTTAACCAGAGACTGATGATCTTTTTCAGAATGTGATCATTATCTTCATCTCTAAGATCACAGGTCTTAACCACAGGTATTGATTTGTTACAGTTTGGCAGTACTATCAGTTGGCTGACCCTCCCACCACTCCATCTCCTTCACGTTTATCTCTATACCATGATCCCTCAGGCGCTAGTCACATACCTGGTATTGCCCTTTTATCCTGCTATTGCATCTGTCTAGAGCAGGGGTTCTTAGCAAGGGGTCTGTGAGCTTGAATTTAAATTAAAAAAAGCATTATTCTTTTGGGGACGTGTTGGTGCGAGTGTGATATATTTATTAAATAATACACAGTATTGCGTGGACTTAGTAAGGGGTCCGTGGTTTTCACCTAACTGGCAAAGGGGTCCATGGAACAAAAAAGGTTAAGAACCCTTGGTCTAGAGTTTCTCTTGCTATGTCTTTTCCTCCTGGTTGGCTCAGCTTTATTGATCAATTTTCATAGTGCTTATCCCAAAGAACCCTCCCTAATATTTCTAATCAGAGGAAAATATATGTATATATGTATGTGTGTATGCATATACATATATATTTGTTTGCATTTACTTGCACCTTGAATTGTGGTTTGATGGAGTAGGATCTGCTACTTTACGACAAAATTTTAATGCTCTCAAGCCTGTTGATCAAGTCAAAGGACTAATTAAGTCCATTGATAAACAATATTCTTCTCATCACAGATTTTGCCCACTACATAGTTGATCTATTTTTTCCTCAGTTGAAGCTGAGGCAGATGTCTTTTGCCTTTAAAGCAGAGTGTGGAAGTGGGTCTCTGTTGGCAGAAGCTCTGATTCTCAAAATTTGAAGGCAAAAACTCTTGCCAGTTCTTTCTGAAAGAGAAAGTGGTACATTGAGATTTTGAGGCCTTTCCAGAGGGTTTACTTTTTCAGGAAGATTGCAACGTGCCTGGCTTATTTTCATCTCTGTATTTTTCAAATGAATGGACTAAAGTTTCCAGCTTCAACTACAGCTGTCCTTTAAATTCAATAGAAGAGACTTAGAAATTCTCATCAACAGGGAAAATCAAGAAGAGACAAAAGGAGATTGAGAGAGAGATGGGAACACATTGTGAAAGCATTGCATAGGGCAATACGTCAAAAATTTTTTTTGCCATGAACCACAGTAAGAAATATATTGTACATTATGATCTATTTTCTCTCTCGCTGTCTCTCTGTCTGTCTGTCTCTCTCTCTCACACACACACTCACTCACATATATCCTCAGCTGAAACAAAAATTTCACAAAACCATTATTTGTCTTTCTATACGATGTGTTCTCTGATCTATTCTATTCTATCCTATTCTATTCTATTCTATTCTATTCTATTCTATTCTATTCCATTCCATTCCATTCCATTCCATTGCATTCCATTCCATTTTATTCTATTCTATAAAAATGCTGGTTGCAAGCAATTAAAATAGTTTAAGAATCCAATAATGAGTTACAATACACATATTAAAAAGCCTAGACTAGGATACTGTTAGTAAAATCAGTTTCTGGGGTAGCAATACAGTCGAGACAAAGGGACTCCTCTATATTCTGAAAATGAGAAAAATGTCTCTAGTCAGCCATAATCACATTCCTAAATTAGTACCCCATTTGGTAGTTCACTGCTTTCTACACAATAAGACGTAAGAAATAACCTACACAAAATCAGTTCTCTTACATCCTTGCCTGCCTGAGTGGCCCAAAGCTTCACTTGCCCTGCATGAATAGGTCTTAGGCAATTTGCAGATGAAGTTGGAGGAGTCAATGTATGAGCCCTAGTGCAATGGTTCCCACACTTCGCTACATACTAGAATCATCTAGGGAGCTTTTTAAAACTCCTAATATCCAAGTTGCACCCTGTATGTATGGAATCCTAATATCTGGGAGTGGGAGCCAGACAGCAGTATTTTTAAAAGATTCCCAATGACTCCAAGTGCACAATGGGGCCATTTCAGCATTCTTGATCTGGGTCAAACATCCAGCTGTACTTGTGGGGAGCTTGTTTAAAATGTGGATTCTGGGGTCTATGCCCAGAGATCCTGATTCTGCTGGCTGCCTGGGAGCCTGTAATTTAAAGAAACACCCTTGATAATTCAGTGAATGTGGTCCATGACCAAACTATGAGAAACATTGACTGGATAGCCTTGATTTAACTCCTAGAATTGTAGGGAACCTTCAAACATTGTCCTACTGTGACTGCCATTTGTGTCATTCATTTAAAGAGGGCACTTTATTTCCTATGTAGAGCAGGCATGCAAGTGTCACACACAGGATGGCATTCTGTCTGTTCCGGGCTCATCATGTGAGACTATAAGGGTAACTGACTCAGCCTCTAAAAGTTCAGCCAAGAGAGGAAATATTGGCACAGCCATGAGCACCACCATTCCCTTGATCATTTCTCCTGGGCCAAGAACTCCAGAGCCATGGAATGAGTCAGGAAAAACTTCAATAGTAGATCATAGGGCATGTATTAGTCAGCCAAAGGGGTGCTGATGCAAAGTGCCAGAAATTTGTTGGCTTTTATGAAAGGTATTTATTTGGGGTAGAAGCTTACAGTTACCAGGCCATAAAGCATAAGTTACTTCCCTCACCAAAGTCTGTTGCCACGTGTTGGGGCAAGATGGCTGCCGACGTCTGCAAGGGTTCAGGCTTCCTGGGTTCCTCTCATCCTGGGGCTTGTTTCTCTCTGGGTTCAGCTGCTCTGCTCTCTCCACAAGGCCAGCTGTAGACTATCAGGTGACGGGCTCTGTCTCTCTCCCCGGCACTCAATTCTCTCCGGGTACAGCTGCTCTGCTCCTTTGTATGCTTACTTCCCCAGGCTCCAGCTCAAAACTCCAAACTGCCTTCTCTGCGGTGCAGTTTCTCTGTGTCCCCGCCCACCAAGGGGTCAGGGATGTAACGTCCTACTGATGTCGCCCAATCAAAGCCTTAATCATTATTTAATCAAGTAAAAGTGAAACCTCTGAATCCAATACAGACCAGTTTATAAACATAATCCAGTATCTATTTTTGGATTTCATAAACAATATCAAACTGCCACAGGGCAGAAAGTCAATGTTGTACAAAGTTCATTTGATTTTACTTAGTAAGAGAAAAGAAGACCACATATCTCAGGAAACTTGAGTGGGACTAGCCTTCCACCTGTGCATCTAAAGTTCTACCCTTTATCTCAACTACCACTTGACAAATGGGATTTTTCTCAGTTGTATCAATGCCTGTTAACCAGAAGTATCACTAAAAATTCTGATGGGGTCTCAGCAGGCTTTCTCTAGTCATAGAAGAAGCTCAAGGAACTTCATGTTAAAATTCCAGGATTTGAGAAAAGTAAAAGGTGCCCTTTCCTCAAATCTTACAATCTTTTAATCATCCATGGGTTGCCATGCACAGAAGGAAAATACCTATTTCAAAGAGGGAAAAAATACAATATAGAAATGTGAAGTTGAGCTGTAAATATATTTGTGCTTGCCTCTGAAAAAGATTAATGTCAGAAAAGCTTTATGGTAATTTTTACTGATCCTTGAGGATAGGGACCACATCTGTTCTTGCTTACAGCTAGCTCTACTCCCAGCACTCAGCACCGTGCCTGGCATATAGTATACACTCAATAAATCTTTGTTGTACAAGTGAATGCATGACAGATTTAGCATTAGCTTTGGTAATGTTTATTTTAGAGGAATGTATATAATTTCTTGTTATCTATCTTTGCGCCTTTGGTGAGTGATTTTGAAGAGAAGGATTTTCTTCACCTGATCACTGTGCAACACTAGCGTCTTAGTTTCCTAGGGCTGCTGAAACAAAAGACCAGAAACTGGATAGCTTAAAACAACAGAAATTCATTGTTTCTTAGTTCTGGATGCTAGAAATCCAAAATCTTGGTCTCAACAGGGCCATGCTCCATCTGAAACCCATAGGGAAGGATCCTTCCTTGCCTCTTAGCTTCTGATATTTGCTGGTAATCCTTGGCATTCCTTGGCTTGTAGATGCATCAGCTGTCTTCATATGCATCTTCACATGGCCTTCTCCTGGATGTTTCTCTGCTGTCTCCTCTCCTCTTTGTAGAAGGATACCAGTCATATTGGCTTAGGGCCCACCCTAATCCAGTTTGGCCTCATTTTAGCTAATCCCATCTTCAAAGACCCTATTTCCAAATAAGTTCACATTCATAGGACTGGGTGTTAGGATTCGAACATGTCTTTTGGGGGAGACACAATTCAATTCCTAACAACTAGACAAAATGTTTTGGTTCAGTCAGATACCATAACATGAGCACACAAGTAAGGTCGTTGCTTGAATTGGTGAAGATCTGGAGTTGTGCACCTGGCTTGGCTTGGAATGAATGACATCTTCTGGGGCAGGTGATTGTAATGGCTGGGATTTTCCATGGCAGGTTTGCAGCCAATAGGCAAAACAACAGAGGCTATATTGCAGTCTCTCGGGTAAATAACTGTTTGAGAACAGAGCAGTTGAGCAAATTTTCAGCATAACAGACATTATTTTGAATTCAATTGATGGCTATATTTCCATGGTCATGTGAGCAGAAATACAAAGCTTTTCTTCAATTTGAGAAATTTAAGGTAGACATATAACCTGCAACATCATTGTGTATATGTATATTTCCCCTGTGGCATGCGTTTTCGTCTTTTCATTTCCAACTTAAAAGCAAGGAGGGTCTAAGGACTAGGAGATAATTGGCCTTACTCATCCAGAGCCAACCAAGCATTTGCCCCAAACTTCAGAAGATGCTGCTCGTTGTTCTCTCCACCCCTCAATCATTTCTTTCCAGCTAGCACTGAACCTACGCAGGCAAGGACCCTCCTTGAAGCAAGAGGGAGAAAAGATTGGAAGGAAATTCCTTTTACCTTAAAGCTCAGTATTTATAAGAGTGTGATGAAAGGAACTCCTGCCTCAGGGTCTCCAGAAGCCTGTTAAACACACTGATTCCTGGACCCTATCTCAGACCTACAGAATAGAATATCTGAGGTGGAACCCTGGAATCTGCATTTTTAACAGTGTTGAATTTAACAATGTCTAATGCTCACTGAAGTTTGAGAACTTGTACTTTTCCTTAAGCTGATTTTGTGTAGGGGAGTCAAATGACAAGTTTTATTATGCCCTCAGCATTCCCCCTTCCTTTGCTCCTACCCCTTGGAGGCCCCCTGTGCTTACTCCCCAGCCCTCCCTGCCCTCGGGCAGAGCAGGTGCGCTGGCTCTGGGCTCAGGGGTTCTGCCAAACATTTTCCACCATCCCTGAACTTCCTGTTCTTCCCTTTTTGGCACAGGCATAGTACAGACAGGGAGTGGCGGAGGCATGTGCCCAGTGGGAGAGCTTGGAAACTGACCCCACGTGCAGACTCTCTGGGCAGTCAGCCCTTGCTGGGGAAAGGAGCAGGAAGTTGGGTGAGTCAGCGCTCTGCTCCCACAGCCTCTGAAGCCTCTGTCCCAGGTCAGAGGAGCTTATAACCTTTGTTCTGCACCTGACATGCAAACCTTATATTCCTGCAGGCACAAGCTGTTCCACTATCCCTTTTACTGCCTTTCTAGAAAACACACTGGAATGAAAGAGAGCAAAAGGGACCTTTTTACTGCAATAATCAGTGGTGGCCCCAAAGGGTGGTTTTAGCTTCCTCAAATCTCCCTTCTTTAACCACTCCAAAAAAATAAACAAATCTAAGTCAAAATAATGCCTATGTCCAAGCAGCTCTAATTAAACCCCCCTAGACAGTTTCCT
>JAQZBX010012423.1:0-41266 GCA_029593785.1 Cabassous unicinctus
CTTCCAACTTCATATTATGTTGTAGTGTCAGCCCCATTAACTGCATTAAAATTAGACTTTAGGAAATCGAATCACACCGTTTGAAGTGCACTCATAAGTGGTTTGCAGTCTAGGACTTTTGGATAGGCCCAAAGAGCTTCAAAACATTTATACCTAGGGGTCTTCAATTTCACAAATTGAATTCTATTTCTTTGATTTCAGAAATAGTAACATTCAAATGGGAGTAAGATATTTAATGAAGTGCTCAGGCCTCAGAGTCAGAACGATCTAGATTAAAATCCTTACCAATCACGTGAAATTAACCTTCACCTGTAAAATAGGGATGAAAAAGTTGTACCAACCTCTTGGATTATTTTAAGAATTAAATGAGGTTGTGTGAAGTGCTTGGCATAAAGCCTCATTATTAAAGTCATCAGTAGCATCATTATTGTTATCCAAACTTTGATCACTCGCATGTATCAGCCAGCTCCCAAAGTTGTTTTTGCACAAGTTACATCTACACTAGACTTGACCAACTCCAGTGATGGGATCTTAGTGCCTCCTGAGGGCACAAAGTAATTTTTCAAAAGTTGCAATTGTTAGAAACTTCTTTCTTAATTTAAGCCTCATCTGCCTCCCTTTAACCTCCATGTGTGCATTAGTTAGAACTCCTGAAGCAAAGGAATAGAAGCCTTTGACAGCCCTGCCAGGACCTGAAAGAGCTCATGCTGATGGTCTCCCTTCTGAGTTTTCCCATGTTCCCCCTCTGCTCCCTCATCACGCTGTCTCCTCTGTACATATTCTCTCTCTCAAAACCCTCTTAAATTTGACAGGTCTGAAAACCTAGTAGCACTCACTAAGCTGCCAGAACTCAAGCATTATTTCTTAATTGAAAGGAAATAAAGGGAAATACAAGGCTTAGCAGAATGAGATTGGGTCTTAATCCAGATTCCTGGAGTCCTTTATAAGCAGAAGAAATTCATACATAGAGAGAGAAAAGCCACGGGGAGGAGCCAGAAGCTGGAAGTCAACAGAACACGGAAAAGGAAAGAGAGGACCTCACCATGTGGCGTGAGGCAGTAATATAAGTCAAGGAAGACCATGCACTGCCTGCAGCCAGCACCAGAGTGTTAGTCTTTGGGGAGAAAGCATAGATTTTGCTGAGGCCTCCAGTTTTGGACTTCTCCAAGATTCCCAACCTTGAGCCAAAACACTACCACTGTTTAAGGTCACCCATTGTGTGGTATTTGTAATAGCAGCTCCAGAGAAACTGAGACACCCACCAAAATGAGTAGCTATTCATATTTTTCATATTTTACTTTAGACTTGTAGAAAGGCAGAAGAACTTTACAGATAAAGTTGAGGACTTTTGCTCTCCTCCCCAATTATATTCCCTACCCTTCCAGAGCTAACCATTAAGAAGTTGGTGTGTATTCAGTTCTATATATTTAATTTTTAAATATAACATCTACACACATAAATTTATATGCAGTTTATCTGTATGCACAAAGATATATACTTCGTGTGTATTATTTAAATTAGATCATACAGAAAGTTTTCTAACTTGCTTTATCATTCAATATTACATTTTCAAGGATGTTCAATCAATTATTGATTCCTTTTTAATTGCAATGAAATATTTTATTTTATAAATGTACCATGCAATTTATTTATTTCCATTATCAATAGACATTTAGTTTACTTTCATTCTTTGGTTACAACAGGGTTGTATTGACCACTCTTGTGTTTGTTAGATACTATTATTTGTGAATAAATATGCACAGAGTTTCCCTACGGTAAACACACAAATGTGCACACACTCTCCCCTTGGATGCCTGGGTCATATGTTGTATGTACATTTTAGGGGTTACTGTCATTGTGCCCCATGATGGTTATACTAGTTTATTCTCTCATCAGTACTGCATGGAAATTCCTATTTCTCCAGATTCTTAGCTAATTTAATCTTAGTGGTATTTTGGCCAGTCTTGTAGGTTTGAAAGTGCACCTCACTTTTCTGAATTTCCCTGATTGTTTGCATCATCGAGGATGTTTACATATGTCTTCTGCCCATTCAGTTTACCCTTTCTGTGGATGACCCATGGAAATGCTTTGCCCAGTTTTTCTATTAGGTTATTATATTTCCTATTGTTTTATAATTCTCTGTATATTCAGGTTGTAGAATTTTATATGCGCTACATATCTCTTTTCAGTATGTGGCTTGTTAGCTTTTTTCACATATCTTTTTTCATGCAGAATTTTACATGTAAAGTGGTCAGATTGATCAGTGTTTTCCTTATGACTTTGACTTTGATTTAATAAATCTTTCTCTCTTTCTCTAATCTGAGATGAAAGATATGTACATATATTTTCTTCTAATTTTTTTACATTTAAATTTTTATCTATTTTACATTTAATATGGGGTAAAGATAGCTATCAAAATTTAAATTTTATTATATACATGATCTATTATAAGTATTACAATACATGATATATAACATTTGTTTTATAGACAGTCATTGTCCTAGTACTATTGAGTTAATAGAGGGAGGAAAGTCTAAACTGGACATGCACAAAGATAGAATCAATGAACTAAAAGAATGGAATATTTAATAAACAGTACTGGGGCAATGACTATCTATAAAACAAAGATTATATATTGTTTTCGCACTGTCTCTCTCTCTGTGCTTGCCTTCCCCACAAGGCCCACCTGCCCTTTTCCCACACCAGCGGTGCAGAACTCCTTCTTCCATCTCCCATGCTGCCTGCTACTGGAATGACACAAGCCAGTCGTGAGCCAGTAGACAGACTGGGTAACCCCCCCACACCACTTCAGTGTTCTGGCTTTGTGTAAACTCTAGGCTCAGGCCCAGGCATTTGCTGCATTGTTTATCTCCTTTCCCTCAACACTGAACCCTGTGCCAAATGGCTTTGCTTTTTGTTTCATTCAATGTTTGGAGCACCATTATCCCACAGGAGTCAAACTTATTGCTACCCATTTTAATCTCTTTCTGTCCTGCAGTGAAATTTACCTCATTTTTGAAACTATGTGTTTTTTTTGTTTCCATTTGGAATATAATTTAATTTTTTTAAAATTAAATATTCAGTAGAGAAGGGCTATTCTGACCAGAAATTGGTATGTATGTGTTTAATTTGGTTAACAATTGCCAAAAAACCTGCCTTGCTAAATCTGATTACTCAATCACAATGAAAGAAGGGATGAGTAGAGCAAAACCATTACATTTCTTTTTTTGGTGCTGTGGTCTGGAGTAGACCATAGCTGTGGTTTCCTTGTTGCTGTGTGAGGATTATCTAGAGCTTCTGATGAGTGTATCTAGGAAGAGCCAGAAAATTCTGTATTTTCTAAGATTTCCCAACTTGATTCTTTGTTTAGCCAGGTTTGGATACCACTGATCTAAAAGAATGTGCTCTGGGCAGGGAAGTCAGAAAACATGGTGTTTGATTCTGACTCTTTTCATAAAAATACATCTAAATTCAATTGAGCCTTGACATTTTGGGGTTTGATTCTCTCAGATGTAAAATGAAAGGGTTGTATTGTATGGTCCCTGAGAGCCTCTTACATTCTGAATACATTTAATTCTAGTGTTAGAGACCCAAATTATTTGGGTTAGAGACCCAAAGTACTACTAAAATACTTTGGGCAGCTACAGCATGCTCTTTATTTGGATCAAGACTGTACTCAGTTAAAACCCATAGACCCTTATTCAGGTGTTTCCACCACACCAGCTTCTCTCCAATCTGCCATTCATTATCTCACCTAAGTAAAGGACTTTGCATTTTTACTGCTTTAAATTTTTATAAACATTTTTGTCAAACTACTATGAAAAACGATAAATGAACATTTCACAACTGAGCATCTCGGCAACGTTCTACCAATTACAATTGTGCATCCAGCACCCAGGTCAAAAAACAATATTTCCACTACCTCAGAAGCCCCTGCTTTGTGCTCCTTTCCATTCACTGCTCATTTCCTCATGGATAACCTCTATTCTAACAGAACCTTCGATGTGAAATCATACAATTTGAACCGTTTTGGTCCGACTTCTTTGCTAAATATCGTGTTTATGACATTTATGCCTATTGTTGCATAGAGTTGTAGCTGATTATTCTTCATTGCTGCATAGTATCCTATAGTATAAAATACACCACAGTTTATTTATATATTCTAAGGTTGATAGGCATTTGGGTAATTTCCAGTTTGGGCTACTCTGAACAATGTTGCTATGAATTTTCTAGTACGTGTCTTTTGGTGAACATATGCATGCATTTCTCTTGGATACATAGCTAAAAGTGATATCGCTGAGTTATAGGTTATAGATATGGTTTGTTTCAGTAGATGCTGCCACACAGTTTTCCAATGTGGTTTCTATCAGGAATGTACGAGTGTTCCAATTGCTCCATATCCTTGACACACCCAGCATTTTCCATATTTTTCATTTCAGTTATTGTGGCATGCACATTATAATATCATGTACTACCAGTGATGTGTATTTACCAATCAATACAAATTTATATTTAGAAATGATTAATAGAGCTTTATAGGTTTTTGCCACGATTATTGGCAATTTTAATTTCCACTTTTATGAAGTGTTAATTTAAGTCGTTTCCCCATTTTTCTATTGAGAAATTTGTCTTTTTCTTATTGACTTGTTTTAGTTCTTTATATATTCTGAATATGAATCCTTTATTGAATATATTTATTGTGAATACTTTCTCCCACTTTGTGGGTTATGTTTTCACATAATTTTGTTTTTGTAATAAACAGAATTTCTTCATTTTTCTATGGTAAAATTTACCATTTTTATCTTTATGTTTAGTACTTTTATGTCCCATGCAAGAAGGATTTGCTTATTCTAAGTGACAAAGATTTTCTAAGTTTTCTTCTAAAATGCTTATTGGTTCGCCCTTAACATTTTGATCTGTAATCTGTAATTCCTCTGCATTTGAGTTTTCGTTTGGTTGCTTAATAGTAAGGTCTGAGGTAAGACACTCTTTTTCGCTCTGTATTTGCTCTTTCCTCCCAGATTAATTTTTGTTACATATTCTATCATCCAAATTTACAATCACTCTCTGCCTCATATTTCCTACAAATTTGATCAGCATGCCTTAATGTTACTTAATGTTAATATAAAGAGTAATACAGTTAATGTAAATTAATTTAAAATTATATCAGTTTATTTCCACAAGTTCTATGCTGAAATGTAAAAACATTTGGAGGTGTAAGACAGCAAAAATGTATAAGATCTCTAAACTCTAGGCGTGATTTATAAATCAGAAAGCAAGGTGCTGTTAATAGCCCTATGGGAATTATGACAGAAATACTTCTGAGAAATGGGTGAGGAGTATTGCTTGATAGGATAGGTCTGGACCTGATGCTGAGGTGATGGCCATGTGCTGGATGAGGCCACCAATAACAGAACCAGGAGTAATGGAGAGTCCTGAGAAGAGAGATGGAAAGGCAGCAAAGAGAAAAAAAACTCTGGCCTTTAAAATTATATTCAGGGCTGACTATAAGTAACTCACCATGATAAATTGCTTTTTCATAAAAGTCCTGAGAAAAGAGGAAGGTCCAAGCTCCATCCCACTACCTCTCAATTTATCAAGGCACTCTGGAGAAGCCACCTAATCTTTTCAAGTCTCTATTTCTTCTCTTGCATAAAGGGAGATACTTGAATAGTTATCTTGTTATATTTTCTACTGCTAAGCCAACCGGAGTGGCAGAGTTGGAAGACACACCAAACGAGACTCCATTTTCAGGAATAAATCATCTTAACTATGTCTCAAAAGACAACTTTATCCGAGTGATGTCATCAACATGGAAACATAAGACATCCCGTAAAATAGCCTCCCCAGAGATTTAGTGGATAAAAGGACAAATCCCGGTTGCTTAGAACTCTGGAGGATGGTAGAGACTGGCAAAAGACTCCACAAATGCTGAACCAAAGAAACGGAAAAATCTCAGGTGGAAGAATTCCATCCTGGATTGCCAGTCGGTTTCCTTTCCCCTCCTCTTCACTCGGTCCCAGGTAGCTTGGGAGTCACACAGAGGCAGCACTGGACAGAGACTGTAGACTTATTGAAAGCAGTGAGATAGAACTTCCTCCCATATCCAGGCACAGGGACCTAAATCCACAAAGACCCAGGGCAGAACACTAGCTACTGAGGAGTGCTGTATGCAAAAGGGCTCCCAGCATGGGGAATGGGAAAGAGAAAGACCTTGATAGATAGGCTGTTAAGAACTGTTGTGCCCTCGCTCAATCCAGTTTCAGTCAGCTGGACCACCAAAAGGCAAAACAGAATTTTCTGAAGTGACTCACCTTTCTGGATTGACCCCTTCTTGGTCCCCAAGGACTGAAGTTTCTGGGCTACTGTTAGTCCTGCCTGGATTGGGTTGTTACAGTTCCTGTAGACTTTAATCACAGGGCATAGTAGCACTAAGAGATGCCCTAGGGGATCTCCCTTATTCCAGGCAAACTCTTCTTTATGTCCATTGTGTAGTGGCAGTCCTATTTCCCCTTGATAGTCAGGATCAATCATGGCAGCTAGTATAGTAATTTTTTGCCTGTTGATCCAGAGGCACGAGGAGCTAATGTGTCCAGGTGGAAGTCTTAACTTTCCATTCTTAGAATTGTTGTTGTGTCTCCTGGTGGAAGTATTCCTTCTTTTGGAACTAAGACCAGCAGAGTTTAAGGCTGAAGAGACAGGAAGTAAAAAAATTTCTTGTAGATCACAAGGAATGTAATAGTGAGTGGAGCCACTGTCATCTCTATCCCTTGATTCCTGGAGCCATAAATCCTGGCTATGGGAGAAACAGCACCACAGAGTTGATGCTGATTTAGAGTATACAGAACCTCCTGGAGAGCATTGCCTTAGTCCTGCAAGGTATTGCCACCTAGTTAGCACCATAATTGAGTCTTCAAAAGGCCATTTCACCTTTCTATTGACTCAGCTGCTTCAGGATGATGGAAAAATTGTAAGACCAGTGGATTCCATGAGCATGTTCCCATTTCTGCACATCATTTGCTGTGAAGTGAGTTCCTTGATTATAAGCAGTGCTGTGTGGAATACCATGACAATGGATAAAAAATTCTGTAAGTCTGCGGATGATGGTTTTTGTCAGAAGCATTGGGTGTGGAGAAGGCAAACCCATATCCATATTATGTGTCTATTCCAGTGAGAACAAATCTCTGCTCCTTCCATTATGGAAGTGGTCCAATGTAACTAACCTGCCATCAGGTAGCAGGCTGATCACCTTAGGGAATGAAGCCAAATTGGGGAATGAGTGTGGGTGTCTGCTGCTGGCAGACTGAGAACTCAGCAGTGGCTGTAGCTAGGTCAGCCACTTGATGAGGTGAGGGGAAGTCCATGTTGCTGAGCCCACGCTTAACCTCCGTCTCTACCACCATGGCCATTTTGTTCATGAGCCCATTGTTCAATGGCAGGAGTGGCTGGGGAAAGAAGCTGACTGGTATCCACAGAACAGGTCATCTAATGCACTTGATTATTAAAATCTTCCTCTGCTGAAGTCACCCTTCGTTGAGTATTCATGTAGGACACAAATACCTTCATGTTTTTTGCCCAGTCAGAAAGGTCTACCCACATACCTCTTCCCCAGATCTCTTTGTCACCAATTTTCCAATCATGTTCCTTCCAAGTCCTTGACCATACAGCCAAACTATTGGCAACGGCCCATGAATCAGTGTACAAATGCACCACGAGCCATTTCTCCTTCTAAGTAAAATGAACAATCAAGCACATTGCTCAATGTTCTGCTTTCTGGGAGGATTTTCCCCTCGCCATAGTCCTTCAGCAATATCCCAGAAAGGTGCTGCAGTGCTTCAGCTCTCCAATATTGTGCAAGATCATCTGTAAACCAGGCCCAAGTTTTCTCTTCTTCACTCAACTGATTGTAAGGAACTCCCCAAGAGGCCATAGACTGTGGACTGGGTAAGAGGAGTTAATGTGACAGGAGTGGGGCCATGGGCATTTGGGCCACTTTCTCATGTGACTTAGTTTTGCCTTCAAGACCCACTCGAGCCCTATCTCATATATACTACTTTCATTTGATGATGGAGTACTGTTTTGCATGCCCAACTTTAGAGTTCGGCAGGTCAGACAATACCCAGCTTGTGATAGTTAACTCAGGTGTCATGGAAAGTTTGAGGCCTGTGCCCAAGTGTTTGGTCTTGTTTAGTTTGCTAAAAGTTACTAAGAGCAATATACCAGAAATGGGTTGGCTTTTACAATAGGAATTTATTACATTAAAAGCTTACAGTTAAGAGGCCATGAAAGTGTCCAAAACAGGCATTATCAGGAGATCTTTTTGCCTGAACTGCAGCTGTGGGTGGTCCAGCACATGGAGGCTTCCACTTGTCTCTACTTTCTTCTCTGGGCCTTGTTTTCTTCAGCTTCAGGCTGCTCTGTGACCTTTCTCTTTCCAAGTTTCATCAACTTGTGGAAGGACATTCCATGCTTTATGAATTGCTAGACTGAATATCATTAAGATGTCAATTCTACCCAAAGTGATTACAAATTCAATGCAATCCCAATCAAAATTCCAAAAGCCTATTTTGTGGAAATGGAAAAAAACAATTATCAAATTTATTTGGAAGAGTAAGCAGCCTTAAATAGCCAGAAACATCTTAAAAAGAAGAACAAAGTAGGAGGACTCACATTTCCTGACTTTAAAAAAATATTACATAGATACAGTGGTCAAAACAGCATAGCACTGGAATCAAGATATATATATTGACCAATGGAATAAAAGTGAGAGTTCTGAAATAGACCCTCACACTATGGCCAGTTGATTTTTGACAAGGCTGCCAAGTCCACTCGATTGGGAAAGGATAGTCTCTTAAAAAATGGTGCTGACAGAACAGATGTCCATATGCAAAAGAATAAAAGAGGACCCCTATCTCACACCATATACAAAAATTAACTTAAAATTGATCAAAGACCTAAATATAAGAGCCAGGACTATAAAACTTCTAAAAGAAAATGTAGGAAAACATCTTCAAGATCTTGTGTTAGGCAATGGTTTCTTAAACTTTACACCTAAAAACACAAGCAACAAAAGAAAAAATGGATAAATGGGACCTTCTCAAAATTAAAAACTTTTGTGCCTAAAAGGACTTTGTCATGAAAGGGAAAAGACTGGGTATATACCTAGTAGTAGAATTGCTGGGTCATATGATGATTCTATAATAAACTTTCTGAGTAAATGCCAAGCTGTCTTCCACAGTGGCTACACCATTTTACTTTCCCACTGATAATGAATAAGTGTTACTCTTTCTCCACATCCTCCTCAACACTTGTAGTTTTCTGTTTTAGATAGTAGTCATTCTAGTTGGTGTGAAATGATATCTCAGTGTGGTTTTGATTTGCATTTTTCTAACAGCCAGTTACATTGAGCAACTTTTCCTGTGCTTTTTAGCCATTTGTATATCGTCTTGGGAGACATGTCTATTCAAGCATTTTTTTTCGTTTTTAAATTGGGTTGTCTTTTTATTGATTAGTTGTAAGATTTCTTTATATATTTTGAATACTAAACCTTTAATGGATGTGTGGTTTCCAAATATTTTATTCTATTGAGTAGGTTGTCTTTTCCCTTTCGTGACAAAGGATGTGGAGAAACAGTAACACTTATTCACTGCCAGTGGGAATGTAAAATGGTGTAGCCACTGTGGAAGACGGCTTGGCATTTACTCAGAAAGTTAATTATAGAATCACCATATGATGCAGCAATTCTGCTACTAGTTATATACCCAGAAAAATTGAAAGCACGGATACAACAGATATCTGCTTACCAATGTTCATAGTGGCATTATTCACGATTGCCAAAAGATTGGAGCAATCCAAGTGTCCACCAATCCATGAATGGATAAACAAAATGTGGTATATACAAACAATGGAATATTATTCAGATGTAAAAAAGAATGATGTCCTGATCCATGCAACAACATGGATGAACCTTAAGGATATCATGCTGAGGTAAATAAGCCAGACCCAAAAGGACAAATATTGTATGATCTCACTGATACAAACTCATTATAATGATCAACCTCATATAGTTAGAAACTAGAATATAGGTTACCAGGGGATAGATTGAGGGTAGAGAATGAAGAGCTGATGCTTAATTTGTGCAGAATTTCTATTTAAGTTGATTGTAAATGTTTGGAAATTGATGGTGGTGATGATATCACACTATTGTGAGTTTAATTAATACTGCTGATTTATATTTGTGAATGAGGTTAAAAGGGAATTTTTGGGTTGTATGTGTTACTAGAAAGTTAAAAGATAAAACATGGTACTGTATAACAGAGTGAATCCTGTTGTTGATGATGGAGTAGAGTTAATAGTACAAGTAAAAGAATATTCTTTCATAAATTGTAACGAATGCACAACACTAATACACAGTGTTAATAATAAGGTGGTATATGGAAAAATACACCTAAGGCAAACTAAGAAGTATAGTTAATAGTAGTATTTTAATATTCTTTCATCAATTGTAACAAAGGGGCCACACTAATGCAAAGTTTATTTTTACATGACTTTTCTGTAAACTTACATCTTCTCTAATTAAAAAAATAAATAAAACAAACTATCTCATTAATAATTTCTATTATTTTTATAATACTTTATTTTATATTGTAATGATTATGGTTACATGTTAAATATTATTTTGGATATACTGCGTTAAATAAAATGTATTATTAAATTTTAAAAAACTAAATAAAACAAAAATAATCGACGACTACTTTCTTTTCAACCATGACATATGCTCTTGTGAGTGTGTGTGTTATAACTTTAAACAAATCTAGTAAAAGCAAATTTGGCGTTTAAGAATATTCCTTGGGGGTGGGATCTATGATAACAGAAGAACCCCAGTTACAGCTGAGGTGATAAAAATCTGACTAACATATGCAAAATGCTATTTGAAAGGGAAATGTGTCCATTTCCCCTCTGGCAAGCAGGCTGGAACTGACTGAGATAACCATACTACATCACATAAGATAAGAGACAGAGTTATTGTCAATTTGTATATCACATTTAATTTAATTTAATTTTATATTTTATTTTACATTTTGAGTAAAGTAGAGTTCTTAGGACAGATCCTGGGAACATATCTGAATAGAAATTGCAAAATTACTCACTCGGAATTGGGGGCTAAGAATTTTAGATCCCTGGAGATGGTGAGATGACACACGCAGACAGTAATTTAACTTTGGAGTCACCACTGAAGTTAATTCTCCAGAGTTTTAGAAATCAAGACTTCATTTTTAGATCATGGTGGACTGTGCGGATACCTGCTTTCAGCTCTGAGGAGACACCTGCCCTGGTCACTGCAACCACTTACGGAGCACTTGCTTTGTGCCATGTACTGTTCTAGGCAGTGTTTATGTTAACTCATTTATCCCTCAAAACAAAGAAAGAAACAAACAGAAAGATACGTAGTAGAGAAATGGAAACTGAGGTACAAGGAGAGATTGCTTAAAGTCACACAGCTAAGAAATGACAGAGCTAGGACTCAAAACGTTTCTGTCTCCAGAATCTGTTCAACAAGCACTCCCAGAACTGCTTTTCAAGTCTGGTAACATCTGTTCACTTGTCTACTTCAAATCAAATTCCTTATCTGTGAAGCACCATGGGGGATAGAAAGGAGAAAAATGCATTTTCCTAACTCTTAAGACAGTTTGTAAACATGACCAATGTGTGAAAACGTTTTTTTCTTTCAGTTATTAAAGCTATCAAAAGACCACACAGAATTAATTCCAAATATGGGTAGACCTTACTGTTCAGAGAAGGGAGAGATGACTTCAAATGACACACCTACGGGGAAACATGAGAGAAATCTCTGGAAGTGTCAGAGCAAAAGGTGAAGAAAGGATGTTTTGAATGAGTTGGTTTTGCACCAACTCCATGGGGTCACTCATTTTATACCACAGAAGTCTATTTCCAGTCCAAGCGTGTTTCCACACTATGATTACATGTACAACCATTGGTAATTTTTAATGGAAAACTATTTTCTGAAGTAAACTGCATTGGGGTAATAAAATTCCTTCATCAATTTGCTATTCAGAGTTAAATCGTTTCCAACCCAAAAAAAAATATTTCACTCTACTGAAATTGTTTTCACCTGGATAAATCCTTTTTAGGGTAAATTTTACAAAGAATATCTAATTTTTATTTGAATTGACTTTTACTGCTATGCCATTCTAACTTATCTTTTGTGGCCATAAGTTCCATAAAGTTCCAGTGGGTCAGTAATCTCCTGACATGTGGATTCCAGGTGGGAAACAAGCAGGAGTGATAAGAAATTTGAAGTGAGTCTTGGGTATCTAAGAATAAACCACTTCTAGTAGCAGTTATAAAATACCTTCTAAGAGGAACTTAGTAATCACTAAGTTTGGAACAAAGTCTGGGTAAAAGTCACAGCAAGTTATGAGTTGTGCTGAGGGAAATTCAGCAGGAACCATGCAGAATATGGGGTTTCAGCTCAGCTCTGAAGCTGTCATGGGGTGGTCAGTAGGTGTCAACTAAAGTAACTGTAGGAAGAAGGCAAAGTGAATGGAATGGAAACTCATGTGGTGCAGTCCACAGGAGAGAATACTCTAGAAAGCTCAGAGATAACTGAGGAAAGATCCATGATGGACTCCTAGGTTGATAAAGGGGTGGATTCCATAATTAAATTGGGTAAAAGAATGAAGAGGCCCTTTTAAGGGAAAGGGAGAAAATGCTTTTGGCTGAGCAGAGCGAACGTTTAGAGAAGGCAGGGGAGAGAGAGCTGGCAGGGCACATTGGCCCTGAGCTGGGAGGCTTAACTAGCGAGATTGATCTTTCTCACTCTTGTGAGTTCATTAGAAGGCAGAAGACAATGGACTTGCGGAATGTAAAGTTGCAAAATAAATGCGGTGCATTTCCTTTATCATGCGTTTCATTAAAACAATTTTTTTTGAGATGGGAGCTAAGTTCTTTAATTGATGTAATCAAATGTAATCAAAACATTATTTGTATATTAAAGCATATGAACATATATGATAGTATCCACTGAAAAATTGGTATGAATTTTAACTATGAAACTAGAGAATTAGAAGAAATGTTGGATACAACTGGGAGTTGGGGTTCATGGTACCAGCCCTTTGAAGCACGTAGAAGGAAATGTTTACGAATCAATAATATGGCTAATGGGACTTTGAAGGATTTTGAAAATGGAGGAAGACATCAAAGAGATGTTTTAGATTTATAAGTAGAAAGATTCTCTGCAGCATGGATTGGAAGGCCAAGGGTCATGAGGGGAAGAAAAAACTTGCTAGACATTAATTATTACAATATTCTATATCTAAATCAATTAGAGCTCAATAGACATGGGGATAAGGAGGCCAGGGAGGGAAACATTCAATAAACATTTGCAATGGAAAAAATTATCATGACTTGATGGACTAATAAAAGAGGACTGAGGCAAAGAAGATTGTGAAAAAGAAGATTCCATGTTTCCAAATTTGTACTAAAAAAAAAAAATATTGGAGCCTTTGGCAAGTACAAGGAAAGCAGAGGGAATCATATACATATTTAAGGGGAGGCTGCTTTTTAATACAGTATGTTGGGAGGGGATAAAAACTCATTTCTTTTTACAGATCCCTTTGTGTGTTATCATTTCTAGACTAAGTCATTCCCTCTGTTTCCTCTTAAATTTGTGCTCTACTCCAAAGTGAAATATTCTGTTTTCATTAGCAGCCAAGTACTTACTTGAGCACTGAAGAGGTTATACATCCTGCTTTAGGATTTCTTTACGGCTATTAGAAAGAAATCAGAGATGAGCATTTCCTTGAGTTCAGGAGATTGGTTTCCCAGGGAAACATCCAGAATTAGACTCCTATATAGGCAGACTTTGTGTGGCTTCCCATGACCTGCTGATATCTGAAAAATTTTCATATTCTAAGAGAATGTCTGCTGGTTGATAATCAAGTAAAATTGAAGGTTTGAGGGGCTTATTGGGTGGGGTGGAAGGGTCAACCTCTGAACTCTTAATTTTGAGCAAAGATAGCACTTTCTCAGCACCTCTCAGGGTTTGGTTCTTCTGGGTCACATGCTTCTTCAATAAGCTTTTGGGGTAGATAGGAAGAAGTCCTATCTTCATACTCATCTTCCTGAAAGATGGGGATGAGATAGCATGTCTTGCATTTGTATGGATTTGTAGAAAAAACAGATCATTCATTCATTTATCCACTCCTTGTTAAAACAAACCTTTATTGAACAACAGCCATGTGCCAGATGTGTTTTGTATTGTGAATTAAAAAAAAAAAAAAAAGAAACCCAAACAATTGCAATGCATGGTCTCTTTCCTTGAGGAGACAGTATAAGACAGGGAACAAACGTGAATGATATTACATCCTGAGTCAACGGTGCAGGCATTAAATGTGAAGTCTCAGGGTGGACATCCAGGAATAGGGAGAAAGTCTGAACTTGCAAGTAGAGTGTGCCTGAAGGACATCTCCACTGGAATAAATAAAGACAGATAAGGAAAGCTATTTAGTGTGAAAGCCCAACAGGAGACCACAGCACTCAGAAGAGTTGAGAAACAAGAATTCAGGTAGAAAAGGTAGTTGGAGGCTGCATTTTGGAATGCTTCGAATAGAGGAAACAGGTCTTTATGCTACTGATGAAGTTCTGAGGACCAGATGTTTTCCACTGTCCTGCTCCAAGCAAATATTCTTTGACTCAATGATGAAAGCAGAGTTTTGTGATTAATCTGGGGAAGTAGGCAGGAAACCAGAAGTAGGACACCAGTGTGGCAGAGCAAGTGATAATAATTTAATACATATATGAACTGATTCATCGTCTTATCAGCACTTTATGATAAACAGGGAAGATATTATTCCCTCTATTTTACAGCTAAATTCATGGAGGGTCACAGGGGTTAAATGGCTTGTTAAAAGTTGCACATAAAGGAAAAGGAAAAGCCTTTTTTTAGGCCCAAGACACTTCATTCTTTGTGTGTCTTCGGCATGACAAATCCACTCTGTTCCAAAAAAGTACCAGATATCCTATAAAATGTTCTGTAGAATTTGATTTTTCACAAATGATAGAGTACTTCTTATCTTGATTCACTGTGGGGAAAACCCAGGATTATTTAAAGTTCCTTGGCAGAGACTTTTGAAAAGTAGGGGAAATAACTTCTGACTTTCTGAATGTCATAGCTTAAACAATCCTGCACATTTCAGTGTCCTGTGATGAAGAAACATTCATTCTGTGCTAAGTAAAACCTTTCTAGTAAATGAGTAATTTATAAAGCCATTTTATTTTTTTCTGGTCAATAAGGGAATACTGAACACTCCTTATAACACTTCTGGGTACATAGGTCGAAGGATGAATCCTTTCTTATTGCTAGAAATGGGATGAAGCACCATTATTGTAAATTGGCAACTGATCCTTTTACCAGGCTCTGTGTAATATAACTTCTTTGCTAACTTTATTAATAATGCAAAGGGTTGGGACTGCAGAAGTAAAAAATGACTTTTTATTTAGAAAGATTTTTACTTTAAGTACCTAAATAGATCCTGAATTCTTTCTGGAGTCCTGGAAGACCATCCAGAGTTGGTCTGCATTGTCTCTTTTCTTTCTTTTCCTCCCTCCCTCTCTCCCTTCCTTCCTTCCTTCCTCCCTCCCTCCCTCCCTCCCTTCCTTCCTTCCTTCCTTCTTTCCTTCCTTCCTTCCCTCTTTCCCTTCCTCCCTCCCTCTTTCCTTCTTTCCTTCCTCCCTTCACCCATCTTTGTTTCTTTCTTTTGTATAATTCCTTCACTTCTTCCTCTTCCCTCCCTACACTGTGCCAATCACTAGGGACATACAGATATGAATCTAAACACCAGACTCACATGAAATGCTGAGACAGGGAAAATATCCAGCTCCTGGTTGAATGGTCCCTACAACTCTCAGGAGAGACTTTTTTTCTGGCTTTCAATTTCCCTTTACTTCCTGTTTTCTTCTTAGTTATTTTTTCTCTCACCATTTCCCCACCACCATTTCTGATACGCATACCTCTCTACAGTCTGGTCAAAGTCAGCAGCTAAGAAAGGATCTTATGAATAATTTTCTCCTTATGGATTCCAAGCAGTGAAGGACCAATGTAAATCTGTTTCAGTCACTGGAAGGAAAATGTCTCTACTTTTAATTCATCCTTTTTAAAATAGCTTTATTGATCTATAATTCACATACCATAAAATTCTTCCATTTAAAGTATACAGTTCAGGGTTCTTTAGTATGTTCACAGATACATGCAACAATCACCATTTTTATCATTTTAGACCATTTTTATCTCCTCAGAAAGAAACTCTGTGCCCTTTAACTTTCATGCCATGCCTCCAATTCCCTCCCCGCTGCTTGCCATGCCTAAACAATAGTTAATCTGCTTTTTTGTCTCTATAGACTACTCTATTCTGGATTTTCATGTGAATTTCCATTCATATGAAACACATTCCGTATAATACATGCACTAAAATGACAGTATCTTTCACGTAGCATACTCTTTCCAAGGTTCATCCAAGGTGTATCATGCATCAATATTTCATTCCTTTTTATTGCTGATAATGTTCTATTATATGGATTTACCACGGTTTGTTTATCCATTTGTTTGTTGATTGACATTTGTGTTTTTGCCACCTTTTGGATATTATGAATAATGCTGCTATAAGCATTCATGTATTAGCTTTCATGGGGACATAGCTTTCCTTTCTCTTGGGTTTATACCTAGGAAGGAGACGCCTGCATCATATGGTAACACTATGTTTAATTATCTGAGGACCTGCAGGCCATTTTCAAAGTGGCTGCACCATTTTACATTTTCACCAGCAGCATATGACGTTTCCAGTATCTCCACATCCTCACCAACACTGATATTTTTTCTTTTTTTAAAATTTAATTGAAGTATATCGTTCATACATGAGCACACATAAACAATAAGCATATAGTAAAAGTTGTGAACTTATTAAAAAAACATGCATAACATCATAAATACAGGGGTCCCACACATGAACCCACCGCCAACACCTTGCATTGTTGCATATGTTACAAACTATAAAGGAGCATTGCCAAAATCTTACTACTAACTACAGTCTATAACTTCCATTTGGTGTATTTTCCCCCCAACCCATCTATTATTTTTTTAAAAATATATTTTTATTACAGAAGTTGTGAACTTATAAAACAATCATGCACATGTAGAATTCACATACAACACCCTTTCATCAAAACACCATGCCATAGTGGAACATTTGTTACAGAATATGAAATAATATCATCAGACTATTACTTACCAACCATGGTCCATAGCATACATTTGGCATACTTTTCTCATACTCTCCCATTATCAACACAGTACATCTTTAGCATTGATGCATGAATTTTACAGTATTGCTGTTAATCACAGTCCATAGGTTACACCAGTTGTAGTTTTCCCATGCTTCTCCACATTCCCACCACCCTGCAATAGTGATGTACATCTGCTCTAGCTCACAAAGGACAATCCTGAATTTGTACCATCACCCACAATTCTCATCCACCTTTGGGTTCATTGTGTTATTCAGTCCCTAGATTATTCTCCAGCTTTCTTTCAACTGACATTTACATCCCTAGGCAACCCTTTCCAGCCACATCCCCATTTATAAAGCAGCTGCTACTCACTATAATGTGTTACTATCAACTTTGTACATTTCCACACTTTTACAATAAAGTTAATTAAAACTTCTACATACATTAAGCATCAGTAGTCCTGCTCAGCCCTCCTCTTATCTCCTTTAAGAACCACCACTTACTACTAGGTCTTGAAGATGTTTTCCTACACTTTTTTCTAGAAATTTTATGGTTCTTGCTTTTATATTTTGGTCTTTGATCCATTTTGAGTTAATTTTTGTATAAAATATGAGATAGGGGTCCTCTTTCTTTCTTTTGGCTATGGATATCCAGTTCTTCCAGAACCATTTGTTGAATGGACTATTCTGCCTGAGCTGGGTGAGTTTAACAGGCTTGTCAAAAATCACTTGACCAGAGATGTGAGGGTCTGTATCTGAACCATTAATTTGGTTTCATTGGTTTATGTGTCTATCTTTATGCCAGTACCATTCTGTTTTTACCACTGTAGCTAGGTAATATTACTTAAATTCAGGAAATGTGAGTCCTGCAACTTCCCTTTTCCTTTTTAAGATGTTTCTGGCTATTTGGGACTTCTTACCCTTCCAAATAAATTTGATTATTGTGTTTTCCATTTGTTTAAAAAATGCTGGTGGAATTTTTTATCAGGATTGCATTGAATCTGTGTATCAATTTGGGTCAAATTGACATCTTAATAATATTTAGTCTTCCAATTCATGAGCATGGAGTGTTCTTCCAATTATTTAGGTCTTTTTTTGATTTCTTTTAATAATGCATTGTAGTTTTCTGAATACAAGTGCTTTACATCCTTGGTTAAGTTTATTCCTAAATATTTGATTCTTTTAGTCACTATTGTAAATGGAATTTTTTTTCCTGATTTCCTTCTCAGATTGTGCATTACTAGTGTCTTTTAAAGTCTATTTCATCTGATATAAGTATAGCTACTCTGGCTTTTTGTGTGTGTGTGTGTAATATTTTTTTCCAGCTTTTCACGTTCAATCTATTGGTATCCTTGGGTCTAAGGTGAATCTCTTGAAGACAGCATATAGATGGCTCATATATTCTTATCCATTCCACCAGTCTGTGTCTTTTGATTGGGGAGTTTAATCCATTAACATTCAATGTTATTAGTGTAAAGGCAGTTCTTATTTCACCCATTTTGACCTGTGGGTTTTATCTGTCATATTTTACTTTCATCACTCTTTTGACATTTTTAGTTACTTTTACTGATATAATCTTCATTTCTAGGCTCTCTTTCAAGCCTCTTGCTCTCCTGTCTTTGGTTTCAGACTGTAACACACCCTTTAGTATTTCTTGCAAAGCCAGTCTCTTTGTTATAAACTCTCTTAATTTCTGTTTATCTGTGAATATTCTAAACTTGCCCTCATTTTTGAGAGAAAATCTTGCCAGATATAAGATTCTTGGCTGGAAATTTTTCTGTTGCAGTATCTTAAATATACCACTGCTTTCTTGTCTCCATGGTTTCTGATGAGAAATCAGCACTTAATCTTATTGGGTTTCCCTTATATGTTATGAACTGCTTTTTGCTTGATGCTCTTAGAATTCTCTCTTTGTATTTGGCATTTGATATTCTGATTACTATGTGTCTTGGAGTTGGTCTATTTGGATTTATTCAGATGGGAGTACATTGTGCTTCTTGGACATGGATATCTATGTCTTTCAATAGGGTTGAGAAATGTTCTACTATTATTTCTTCAAATATTCATTCTGCCCCTTTTCCTTTCTCTTCTCCTTCTGGGACACCCATGACACATATGTTTGCATGTCACTTGCTGTCATTTAGTTCCCTGAGGTCCTGTTCAATTTTATCTTTATTTTTTTCATCTGTTCTTCTGTACATTTGCTTTCAGAGGCCATGTCTTCAAGCTTGTCAATCTTTTCTTCTGACTCTTCAAATCTGCTATTATATGACTCCAGCGTTTTTTAAATTTCATTTATTGTGCCTTTCATTCCTGAAAGATCTGCTATTTTTCTATGTTTGCTTTCAAATTCTTTGTGCTCATCCAATGTCTTCTTAATATCCTTAATCTCTTTAGCTATCTCATTGAATTTATTAAGGAGATTTGTTTGAACATCTATGATTAGTTGTCTCAACTCCTTTATGTCATCTGGAAGCTTATCTTATTCCTTTAACTGGGCCATTTCTTCCCGTTTCTTGGTATGGATTATAATTTTTGTTGGTGTCTCGTCATCTGGCTTACCAGATGTATTTATTCTGGGTGTAGTTTCTCTCTTTAGTTTAGGGCTTTCTTGTCTTTTTTCCCTTGCAGATTGTGTAGTAGGAGCCAAGGATGTAGTTGGTGCTGTAAGCTGTGGATCTCAAGCTGCCCATGTTGCCCCAGGAACCAAAGAAACTTCTCCAAATTCTCCTTTATCAGGGCTAGGGACAGAGCCACAGCCAGGTGTAATAATCCAAGTCATACAGGCCAAGAACATCTGTAGTTCCCCAGAGAGACTGATGAAGCTTCATGCCCCTTCTTCCCCTGCCTGGAGCGGGGATGGAGCTGCAGGTATGGGTAGCAATCTATGCCATGTGGGTCCAAAATGACCACAGTTGTTGCCCAGGTAGACTGATTTAGCACTGCACCTCCCACACCAGGGGTGGGGATGGACCCTCTGGACTGCTCAACAATCTAATTTGTGTGGGCCAGATGTGCCTGCAGTTACCCTGAGAGGCTGAGGGAGTATGTCCCTTCTGCCCTTTAGGGGGTGGGAATGGAACCACCAACACCCAACAGGTCAGTACTTGTAGTCTAAAAGTGCCTGCCGTTGCCCAGAAAGCCTGAGGAAACACCAGCCCCCTCCTATCCTATTTGGTGGTGGGGGTGGATCCACAGGCACCCAACAGTTCAGTCCTTGTAGGCCCAGAATACCTGCCATTGTCTGGGGGGTGGGGGTGGATCTACAGGTACTCACCAGTCCAGGCCATACAGGCCAAAAGTGCCTGTAATTGTCCAGAAAAGCTGGGGAAACACAGCTCCCCTTCTACCTTACTTGGGGGCAGGAATGGAGCTATAGTTGTCTTACTCTTCAGTCAGTGTGGGCCAAAAGCACCTGCAGTTACCCAGAAAGGCTGAGGAAACACAGCTCCCCTCTTATCCTAGGGGGGACAGGGATGGATCTACAGGTGCCCAAGTATCCAATCTGTGTGGGCTATAAGTGCCTGCAGTTTCCCAGAAAAGCTGATGAAATCCCAGCCCCCTCCTATTTTATGGGGTGGAGATGGAATTGAAAGCACTCAACAAACCAGTTTGTGTGTACTGAAAGTGCCTGCAGTTGCCCTATTGGGGTGCAGGGATGGTGTCCCAGGTGTCTGACTATTCAGACTGTGCCTGCTGAATGTACCTTCAGTTACCTGGAGAGGCTGGTGTAGGTCCCGCCAGCTTCCTGCCTGCCAGAGGTGGCCTGAAGCTTCACTGTGGTTTTCAGTCAGCCTGGCTTCCCCTCATGACAGGGGTGGAGTCAAAATGGCAGCTACTGGCCTCTTTCTGACTTGGACAGGTTCAACTTTAGCTGTTCTTAGGGTTATATTTTAGCTTCAGTAGCTGAAGTCGGTGGCCAACCATCTCATCCTCCCCTGTTTTTGGGAAATGGAGCTTCCAACTCCAGCCACAGAATAGCTCCTGAGGTGGCTTGTGCTACCAGAGTAGGATGAGCACTGACTTCCCTGGCATGGGCTGTAGTTTCTTGGAGAGGCTGGTGCAGGTCCACCAGGCTTCCTCCCTGCCCGAGGTGGAAAGAAGCTGGTCCCTACCAACACTGTGATTTTCAGTCAACCTCGCTTCCCCTCATGCCAGGGACAGGTTCAAACTTTAGCTGTTCTTAGGATTTTACTTTAGTCAGCCGAATTTACTAATCAGTAGCTGAAGTTGGTGCCCAGCTGTCTCTTCCTCCCCTATTTTTGGGAAATGGAGCTTCCAATTCCAGCCATGGAATATCTCTCAGGGCGGCTTGCACCCCCAGTGGAGTATGGGCACTGGCCTCTATGCTGTGGAGTGCTCTACTCACAAATCTTCTCTGCAGATGGGCAGTATCCTCTTTCCATTCTTTCAAAGGTGTTGCAGGATGCTCTTCTGGAGGCCCCAAACAGATGCTAAATCCAGGTCATGAAGATTTACTCCTATGTTTCTTCTAAGAGTTTTATAATTTTATCTCTTACATTAGGTCTTTGACCTATTTTGAGTTAATTTTTGTATATATTGTAAGGTAAGCATCTAACTTTATTCTTTTGCATGTGGTTTTCCAGTTGTCCAGCACAATTTATATCACCATTGAATCATCTTGGCAAACTTGTAAAAAATCAGAAATATATATTGGTTTATTTCTTGACTCTTAAGTCTATTTCACTGATCTCTATGTCTATTATTATATCAGTACCACACTGTCTTGATTATTGTAGCTTTATAGTAAGTTTTTAAATCAAGAATAGCTAGTCTTCCAAATTATTCTTCTGTTTTAAGATTATTTGGCTATTCTGGTTTCCTTGCAAATTCATATGAATTTTAGGATTAGCTTGTTATTTTTACAAAGAAGTCAGTGGGAGGTCTGGGGAGTGGGGCATATGGGAATCCCTTATATATTTTTATGTAACATTTTATGTAATCTAAGTATCTTTCAAAAATAAATAAAAAATATATTTAAAAAGAAGTCATATGGGATTCTAATAGAGATTTTGTTGATTCTGAAGATTGTTTTTGGAATTATGACCCATATAAACAATGTCAAGTCTTTAATTTCTTTCAACAACATTTTGTCGTGTTCTGAGTATAGGTTTTGCATGTCTTTTATTAAATTATTCCCTATTTTATTCTTTTGGATGTTATTTTGAATAGAATAATTTAAAAAATTTTCAATTTCAGATTCTTTATTGCAAGTATATAAAAATACAGTTTGAGAGAGGATGTGGCTCAAGCCATTGAGCACCCACCTCCCACATGGAAAGTCCCAGGTTCGGTTCCCAGTGCCTCTTGAGAAAACAAAAACAAACAACAAGCAAAACAAATGAAAAAAACCAATTCAGGGAAGCCAATGTGGGTCAGTGGTTGAATGCCAGCTTCCCACATATGAGGTTCCAGGATAAATCCCTGGCCCCCGGTACCTCAAAATAGTTTACTTTTGTGTATTGATTTTGTGTCTTGCAATCTTTCTGAACTTATTTATAAGTTCTAATAGGTTTTTTAGATGGATTTCTAGTTTGTTTGTTTTTAAAATATATATATAAGATCATGTTGTTGTTGAAAAAGCTAGTTTTACTTCTTTCTTTCCAATCTGGATGCTTTTATTTTTCTTGCCTTTTTCCCTGGCTAGTACCTCTAGTACAATGTAGAATAGAAGTGAAATGAAGAGACATTCTTTTCTTGTTCCTGATCTTAGGGGGAAATTATCTAGTTTCTCAGAATTAGATATGCTACTAACTGTAGTTTTTTCACAACTGGACTTTTTCAGGATGAGGAAGTTACCTTCTATTCCTAGTTTGTTGAGTGCTTTTATCATGAATGGGTGTTGGAATTTGTCAAATTCATTTCCTAAGTCTATTAAGATTGTCATGTGATTTTTTATTCTATTGATATGATGCATTACATTAATTGATCTTTGAAAGTTAAACCAACATTACATTCCTAGGATAAATCCCTCTTGGTTATAGTGTATATTTGTTTTATATCTTGTTGGATTCAGTTTGCTAATATTTTGTTGAGGATTTTTGCATCTATATTCATTAAAGACATGGGTCTGTAGTTTTCTTGTGATGTCTTTATCTGGTTTTGGTGTTAGAGAAATACTGGTCACATAAAATTATTTGGGAAGTGTTTCTTGTTTTTATAAAAAAAATTATTAAAAAATGGCATTAATTATTCTTTAACTGTGGGCTGTCTTTTGGGTAGTTTGTTTTTTGTTACAAAAACATTCTCTTCACTTGTTATAGTTTTATTCAGATTGTCTTTCTTCTTTAGTCAATATCAGCAGGTTTTTTTTTTTTTATTTCTAGTAATTAGCTCCAGTTCACCTAAGTTGTCTCATTGTTGGTATACAATTGTTCATAGTGCTCATTTATACTTTTTATTTTGGGAAAATTATTAGGAGAATGCTCCCTCTTTCATTTCTGATTCTAGTAATTTGTGTGTTCTCTTTCTTTGCTTGTTCAGTCTACCTATTGTTTTTAAACATATTTGATCTTTTCAAAGAGTCTTTCAATAGAAAAGAGTCTTTTCTATTGTGTTTGAATTTTCTGTTTTATTAATTTTCACTCTAATATTTCTTTTTTCATTCATTCTGCTTATTTGGGTTTAGTTTGATCTTCTTTTCCCAGGGTCATAAGGTGGAAGGTTAGGTTATTGATGTGAGATTTTTCTTCTTTTTTAATTTAGGCAATTACAGTTCTCTCTACACACTGCCTTAGCGGCATAAGTTTTGTTATGTTGTGTCTTCATTTTAATTCATCTTGAGTTATTTTTTGAATTTCCTTATGATTTTTTCTTTACTCAATTAATTATTTAAGAATGTGCTGTTTAATAGTCAATATCTGTGGCATTTCCAGATTTTTTTCTGCTATTGATTTCTAATTTTATTCCATTGTAGTTGAAGAAAATACTTTGCATTATTTATATTCTTTATTTATTGAGGTTTGCTTTATAATCTACAATATGGTCTATTCTGGAGAATCTTCCATGTGTACTTGAGAATACGGTATATTCTGTGGTCGGTGGGTGGAGTGTTCTATAGATATCTATCATATGTAGTTGGTTTATAATGTTGTTCAAGCCTTTTATCTACTTGTTGATCTTCTATTTGTTCTCTCCATTACTGTACATGGAGTATTGACATCGAAAACTATTATTGTTGAATTTTATATTTCTGCCTTTATTTCTGTCACTGTTTGCTCTATGTATTTTGGTGCTTTGTTATTAGGTGCTTTTATGCTTTTAATTGTGTTATATTCCTAATGGATTGGCCCTTTAATCATTATGAAATGTCTCTTTTTATCTCTAGTATATATATTAAAGTACATTTTGTCTGATATTAATATAGTCATTACAGCTTTCCTGTGGTTGCTGTTTACATTATATATCTTTTTCCATCCTTTTACTTTCAACATACTTGTATCTTTGAAACTAAAATTTTTCTCAGGTAGTCAGCATATAGTTGAATGATGCTTTTTTTCACTCAGTCTTAAAATCTTTGCCTTTTGATTGGGTTATTAATCCATTCAAGTTTAATGTTTCATTGATATAGTTGGATTTAGGTCTGGCATCTTATTTTTGCTTTTTCAATGTTTCATTTCTTTTTTGTTCCTCTATTCCTCCTTTTCTGCTTTCTTTTGCATTAAGTGAATATTTTTAAAGTAGTATTTTAATTCTTTTAATGACTTTTTCAGTATATCCTTTGAGGTATTTTTTTCCCTTATTGCTTGCTTTAGGGTTTACCATATATATTTTAACTTACCAGAATGAGCTTCAGATTTATACTAATTTAATTCTAGTGGTATCAAAATGCTACTTTTATATAGCTGTCTTTATTTCCCCCCATTTTTCTGTTATTGTTTTGTGTTACACATATTATATCCATTAATGTTATAAACCCAACAAAACATTGTTATAATGATTAATTTACCATCTGTAGCCATATCTATAGCCCAATGCAGCTTTGTTCTCACCTAACTCCTTGTGTTGTGATTTATAAAAATATTGCATATATATTACATTTCTATATGTTGTAGGCTCAACATTACATTATATGTATTACTGTTTTACACAATTGGATTTTTAAATAAGTTATGAGAAGAAAGGAGGAAAAATATGCTTTTGTAACTTTTTAATTTAATTACTAAGTTACCTTTACCAGTGCTCTTTGATTTTGTTTTGTGTGGATACAAATTACCGCCTCTGGTCACTTGCTTTAAGCTTGAAGAACTTCTTTTAGTATTTCTTGTAAGACAGGTCTGCTTGAAACAAATTCTCTCAGTGTTTATTTATCTGGAAAAGTTGTGATTTTTAAAATAAAATTTTATTTAAGTTTATAATTCATACATGAACATACATAAACAATAAGTGTATACTAAAAGTTGTGAACTTACAAAACAAGCATGCGTATCATCATACAGGGCTCCCATGCATCACCCTCCAGCAACACCTTGTATTGTTGTGAAACATTTGCTACAAACTATAAAGAGCATTGCCAAAATATTACCAACTATAGCCCATATCTTATATTTGGTGTATTTTCCCCCAATCAACCCAATTAGTAACATCCTATATTAGTATTATACATTTGTTGTAGTTTATGAGAGAACATTATCTTATTTGTCTTGTTAACTATAGTCCATCTTCCACCACTGGATTTTTAAAATTGGCTTTGCTGGATATAGGATTCTTATATGACAGTTTTTTTTTTTCTTTGAGCACTTTGAATGTATTGTCCTACTGCCTTTTGGCCTTCTTTGTTTCTGCTGAGAAGTCAGCAGTAAATCTTATTAGAGTTTCCTTGTAAGTGATGAGTTGTTTTTCTCTTGCTACGCTGCCTTTGCATTTCAGAATTTTTACTATGATGTGCCTGTTTGTGGATCTCTTTGCATATATCCCACCTGGAGTTCACTGAGCTTCCTGAATGTGTGGGTGTTTTTCATTAAGTTTGAGAAGTTTTCTGCCATTATCTCTTCCAATATTATTCTGCTTCTTTTTCTCTTTCTTCTCTTTCTATTACTCCCATTACACATATGTTAATGCACCTGATTTTGCCCACATTCCTTTGAAACTTTATTTTCCTTCATTCATTTTCTCCCTGTTCTTCAGGGTACGTAATCTCTGTTGATCTATCATCAAATTCACGTATTCTTCTATTCTGCCAGTTCGAATCTACTATTGAGTTCCTCTAATGATTTTTTTCAGTTGTAATGTTCAACTCCAGAGTTTTTATATAACATCTATTTTTAATTGTTATTCTCTATGTCATGCAATATTGTAATCATACCTTCCTTTACTTTTTAATAATGCTTTCCTTTAGTTTTGTGGACGTATTTATAATAGCTATTTTGGAGGCTTTTTTTTATTATTACATTTGACATCTGGTCACTCTCTCAGCAATTTGTGGTAAATGAATTTGTTCCATTGTGTAGGCAATACTTTCCTGTTTCTTTGCATGCTTCAGTGTTTTGTTGGAAACTAGATATTTTAGATAATATATCATAGCAACGCTGGGTACTGGTCCCTCCCCCACTCCTGCCCATGAGGCTTCTTATTGCTATTTGCTTATTAATTTTTTAGTGACTGGCTGGGTTATTTTACTGAAGTTTTTTCCCCTCCACAATGTTAAGCCTCTGATATTTCTCTTTAAGGAGGCACAGCTTTGGGTATGCCCACAGTCACCATGAGATGACGCAGTATTTGTAGGGCTCTCCTTCTCTCTTTCTCTGATCATACTTAGATGTTAAACTCCATTAAGCAGGGGCTGTGGACAATAGCAAGTTTCTCTCTGAGTGCCATTATGCTTGGTGGAGGGGGGAGCTGCAGTCTAGGGTCCTTCAGCTTTCCCCTCTTGGCTTGGAACCACTGCCTCATGAGCCAGTCAAGGATTACTGGGTCCCAGTATTCTCAGCACACTACTCGCAAGATAAAGAGTTTTTGTTTCATGAGTGGGTGGAGGAAGGAAGCACCCCACCTTTCAGCTGTGCTTACCTAGGACTTAGCCTTAGCAACAGGTAGTTGAAGGCTGGATAAGAAATGATAAAGTCTGGCTAATTCTGGAAAGATATTGAGATCTGGAAGGAGAGAGCTCTATGTTCTTGGCTACAGCAGTCTGTAGTGGGGTCTCCATCTCACTGAGCTTGGAGGAAAATGGAAAGGAGTGGTCTTGTTTCAAATGCCACAGACTCTCACTTTTCTTATTGAATTTTTGTAGATTTTCTTCATTCACTGTCTGCCCTTAGGACCATTTCCAGAGGCTCTAAATCATTATTTTTATATAATTTTCACCAATTTCACTGAGGAATGAGACAGTAGAGATTCTCACATTGTCATGTCAGAAGTCAAACTTCCTTAACTCATCTTTAATTAACTTGCTTATTGACTGGTTAAATTCTGTTAGGCAAAAATGATTTGCTTTTTCTCTAGAAACTATTTTCAGACCTACTCTGCTGTATCTCCCCTCCCAAACTCTTGTTACAACTCAGACATAATTCATAGATTTATGGTCATTTCTGACTTTTAAATGTCCATTTAAAATTTAAATGAAACATTCAATTTTATTTTTCCTCTCTACCCAAGGTCAAGCTTGACTCATAGATCAAGGAACTATTGTGGGGGGGGTGTGTGTGTGTGTGTGTTGAAAGGCAGTGTTTAATTTTCTTCTCACTGCTACTACTGTCTCCTTAGGAATAGGTAAAGGAATTAAAGAAAAGGGGTCAAAGCCTTGCAGACAGGTGTTGTAATAATCTGACCACTTCTGTGCCCTCTCCTTCTTTGCAATAGCAGCCAATTCTGGCCAGCCTCCTATTGTAGGAATACTCCAGAGAAGAAGCAGGTATTGATTTCTATATAAGTGTATACCTTCCAGACTCCAGTGTACTCACATCACCCACCAGTGAATTTTCTCAGGTCAGTAGCAATACTGATTTAGGCATATGAGTTTCTGCAACTCAGCTTCATCAAGCTAGTGCATAAGATGTCAGTCTTCTGGAAGTATTCCAACTCAATCCTTTAGAGGCCTCTTGGGGCATCGATTAGTAAGCTTGAGGCATAGGAAAAAGCATTCCCATGGGAAGGAGAGGAGAAAAGCCAGAGCACTCTCCCTTATGCTTTTCCTACTTTAACAATTCATTCCAATGTATGATATCTTGTCTTTCCTTTATAGAAGACAGTTTCTTCTGTAGTGAATAGCTAGCTTGAGGGACACAGGAATGATGCTACTATTTTTTATTTATTTATTAAGGCTTGTAAGGTAGATGTGATAACTCCAAGATATTACCTTTACAATGCAGGGGTAATCTCACTTATTGTCCCTAAATTTACAGCTGAGAGAAAAGGAACATTCCTTTGGAATTTCTGTTAATATTCTTTTTAATATTCTGTTTACATTCCCAGTCTTAACACAATACGTGACATATAGTAGGGGTTTAATAAATATTTATTTAATGGAAGGATGTATGAATGAAGGAATGAATAATCAAGTAAAAAAGTGTAGGAAAGGGGAAGCCACTCTAATACAGTGGTCCTAAAATCATATTATATTAATGGCCACTCTATTAGTTATCTATTGCTGAATAACACATGACCCCCAAATTAGCAACTGAAAACAACAAACATATATTAACTCATAGTATCTGCAGTCGGGAACCCAGAGGCAGCTTAACTTGATGGTTCTGGCTCAGGGTCTCTCATGAGGTTGCAGTCAAGATTTTGGCCCATGGCTGCAGTCACCTGAAGACTTGACTGTGTAGATGATCCATATCCAAGATGGCTACCTCAATCATCCACTGGCAACAGTCTTCAGTTCCTTGTCACACAGGCTTCTGTATAAGGCTGCTGACACTTAACAGCTAGATTTCCTTTAGAGTGTGTGATGAGGGTGAAGGAAGGAGAGAGAGAAAGAGAAAGAAAAATAAAGACTAAGTCATAAACTACAAAGTATTTTATAATTTCTGGCATATTCTCTCTGTCATTAAGACCAACTCTGATGCAGTGTGGGAGATGACAACACAAGAGTGTGAATAACAGAAGGTGGGCTCATTGAGGTTCACCTTAGAGCCTGCTACAAGCAGACTATTCATATTACTTAACTCTGAGTGCTTATAAATTCAACAACATAAAAGAAATGGACCAATTCCTCAAAACCACAAAGCACCAAAACTCAACCGAGATCAAATAGTCAACATGAATGGTTCTATAACTATTAAAATAGATTGAGTTTTCAATTAAAATTTCCTGAAAAAGAAATCTCCAGCTCCAGATGGTTTCACTGGAGAATTCTACCATTTAGAGAAGATTTAAGAGAAATTTTACAAAATTTCTTCCATCTAATTTTATGAGGATGTATTACCTTATTACCAAAATCAGGCAAAAATAATTCAAAAAAGAAAAAAACAAGAAAAGTACAGACCAATATCCATTATTAACTTAGATGAAAAAATCTTCAAAAATATTAATAAATTGAGTACAGCAAAACATAAAAAGAATGATACACCACGACCAAGCAGGATTTATTACAGGTATGCAAGGCTGAGTCAACATTCAAATTCAATCACTATAATCTATCATATCAATAGGCTAAAGAAGAAAAATTATATGATCCCATCAATCAATATAGAAAAAAAATATTTGACAAAATTTTGTACCCATTTATGATAAAATATCTCAGAAAAATAAGGATATAGGGGAACTTCCTCAACTGATATTGATGACAGTATCTACAAAAACCTACAGCTGACATCATACTTAATGGTAAATGACTGAATGATTTCCCTCTAATATTAGGAACAAGGCAAAGATGTCCATTCTTACCTGTCTTAATCAAGGAAGTACTGGATGTTCTAGCCACTGTAATAAGGCAAAAAAATATTGGGAAAGAAGAAATAAAACTCTCCTTATTTTCAGATGACATAATGGTCAACATAGAAAGTTCCAAGAAATCTTCAAAGAAAACCTCCTAAAAGCTCAACAAGATCTCAAGATACAAGATCAATGCACAAAAATCAATCACATTTCTATATGCTAACAATGAACACATGGAAACCAAAATTAAAAACATAATATTACTACTATCACTCCACTAAGCAAAACTTGTGCAAGCTCTATATGCTGAAAATGCCAAAACACTAATAAAATAACTCAAAATAGGCCTAAAAAATGGAGAAAAAATACTATGTTCATGGTTTGGAAGACTCAAAATAGTAAAGATGTCATTTCTCCCAAACTGATCTACAGGTTTAATGCAATTCCTATCAAAATCCCAGCAGATGTTTTAACAGACATATACAAGCTTATCAAAAAAATTTATCATAAAAACAGGCCATAAACTAGCTAAAACAATTTGGAAAAGAAGATCAGAACAGGAATAATTTGTCTACCTGATGTTAAGGCCAATAATATAGCTACAATAAGCAAATCAGAGGGGCAGAAAGATAGACACATCGGTCAATAAAACAGAATTCAAAACCCAGAAATAGCCCCACACAAATATGCACTACTAATTTTTTAATTAAACTTCTATTTATTTGGAGATAATTGCAGATGCATATGCAGTTAGAAGGAATAATGCAGACATACTTTGTGCCTTTTTCTTGTTTGCCCCAATGTTACTTCTTGTGAAACCACAGTACAATATCACACTCAGGATATCGACATTGATACAGTCAAGACCCCTAGAGTACCATCTGTCATCACAAGAACCCAGTGTTGCTCTTTTATAGCCTTGCGTCCTTCCCACACTTGACTCTATCTCCTGGGAACCACTAATCCATTCTTCATTTCTATAATTGGGTTGTCAAAGAATGTTACACATATTGAATCATATGATATTGGACCCTTTGTGGCTGGCTTAACTCCCTAGAGACCCATTCAAGTTCTTCAGGTATCCGCAGTTTGGTTCTTATTATTGGTAAGTAGTATTCCATTGTACTGGGACACTATAGTTTATTTAGCTATTCACCCATTGAAGGACATTTGGGTTGTTCCAGTACTTGGTCATTTTATGAATAATAAAAAGTAAGCATTGCACACATTTTTTTTTAAATCTTCATACTGAATTAGGCTGAAGAAACACATTTAAGGAAGTATTTCCATTTGTGAAAATATTTTCAGTAATATTAAAGAAATTATGGGGGAGGGGAGGTATTCCAGAGGACTTTAGGTACCCTTCTCTTTACTCTTTGTGCCTTTACACAGTTCTCTCCTTTAAACACTTCCCATTTGGATATCCTGATACCAAGCCTGCCCAATTTTCTTCAGACTCATTATTTCTTTCCATGGGACACTGCCGTCTCCATTTCAGCTCCCTTCTTTTGCCTTTCAAATTCTGGTTAAGGGAAGGGAGGATGAGTTCTGATTCATCTTCCTCATGCTTTCATGGAGAAGTATCCTCATCATGCTGTGATGGAGAAGAGGGGAAGACAATGGGTTTTCAGATGGTATCTGGTTTTCTCCTAAATACCTAAATTCAAACACAGTTCACCATCATTACTGTTCATTTCCTTCCAAATATGAGTATCAAGTTACATAAGAAATGCATTCTCCATTTATTAACATGACTTTGATCTTTTTCTGTTGTGAAAGAATAACTGAGATTTAATTGTTCTAAAATATATTTACCCATATCTTGCCTTAAATTTCGTTATAAAGTTTCATTACATTAAATTAAAAATGCCTTTGCCTGAGTGTTTTTTTAGATAAATGGTTAGCTCTATCAAATAGATTCCACTCAACAAATATCTTTTCAATTAATCCTCAAATGTGTAACTTGATCTTGAGAGGCTAGTGAGGATTAGGAGGAAGTGGTGGTAATTTATGTTGCCACCTGAGGCATAGTTAAAAGAACATGAAGCTGTTTTCAAACATTTCAAACTTATGGAGCAAGAATTAGAATTATAACATTGATAGATTAGTGCAGGTCTCCTTCACAGAGCAGAGTCAGTGGCTAGAAGTAGCAGAGTGGCAGATACATACTATTTTGTAAAACACCCTTACAATGATGAGCTACTCAAACATTAGAATAAAATGAATTTTGAAGTGGTGAACTGCCCATATCATTATTCCAGTAATGCATTATGGTGTTAGATGTACAGTTGAACAACATAATCTTTAAGGCCCTATTCAATTCTAAGATTCTATGTGTTTACGATATTTTTTAGTGAAAAAATAATCTTGATTCAATGAATTCTGTATATTCAAATGTCCATAAACATAGACTTATAAACTAGATATTAGATACTCTTTAAATTGTCATAAGCATAATCCTTTTGGGAACAAAGTCATCTGCTCAATCACAAAACTATTTTAGCCTCTCTCACCAAATGAAATGGCAATACGTGAGATTAAAGAAAAACACATCTATGTACACTAAGAGATAGAAGTATAAAATCTAGTCTTAACTCTGCCAAAGTTTAGAGATTTAACCCTATTTTTAGAGTACCCACTGTAGTTGTTTGGAAAGCGAAAACTCTTTAACTCAGTACCCATTTCTCTATACTAGTTCTTGGATTCACTTCTGAAATAATTGCCTTAGGGAGAATGAACTGTTAATTAGACTGGTCAGATTCTAGAACCCAGGTTAGGTGAAATTCACAATTGCCTTAAAATGGTATATCTTTCTCTGTTTTTGTTTATATTTTGTTTATGCCAGATCTTCATGTATTTACATATACATATACACACATATGTACATATATGTATACACATAGGCAAATATTCACGCACATATTTTCACCTACATTTGACTTCTTAAAGGCCAAGTGATTGTAGTTATTCATGGTGGATCAATTCAAGAATTTTATAGAAGCATTGAATATCAGATTTGGAAAAGATCTTAGAAATCATCTGGGGGGGGGGCAGATGTGGTTCAAATAGTTGGATGACAGTCTCCCATATGGAGGGACCTGAGTTCGATCCCCAGGACCTCCCAGTAAAAGTAAAGAAAAATATAGAAGGCGTGCTGGCTGCCAGGCCCTGCAGGTGGGTGAGCCCCCTAGGCCCCATGCACGGGTGCGCCGTCAGGCCCCACGGAGCCATGCAGCAAGATGATGACATAACAGGAGAGTGACACAAGGGAGAGCCAAGACAAGACATGCCAGAAAAAAAAAAAGAAAAAAAACCAAACAGGAACTAAGGTGGTGTAGGTGGTAGGACGCCTCTCTCCCACATCGGAGATTCCCAGGATCAAAGCCCGGTGAAGACAGGAGAAGAAGGATGAGAAGAGAGGGCAGGAAGCAGACACAGAGAATTGCCCAGTGAATGGACACAATTGGGGGGGGGGTGTAAAAATGGATAAAAATAAAAGGTAAATAAATAAATAAATCTTAAAAAAAAACACAGAAATCATCTAGTCCAGATTTCTACTGGATAGATGAGGAAGCTAAATAGCAATATAGTTACTGACAGAACTGGGGTAAGCAGCCATGTTTTCTCACTCCCACTTATACCATTCCACTCTTCCATTCCTTTCCTCATGCTCGCAGCCTTTCCTCTAGTCCTTGAAAATGGTTTGATCCAGTTATGTAATAGGGTGAGCCAAACCAGTTCCTGGAGTGAGGACTGATAATTGTGGATGGGGTGGAAGAAATCATGGGGAAAGGAATATGCTTTCTCTTCTGGAGCCCTTCTATGAGCAAATGTATGCAGGTTTCCTAAAGCTAAGGTGACCAGCCACATCATCTGATTTTGGGAGCCCTCAGGACTCTGGCACAATCAAACTAAAATGTTCCACTTGAATTCCACATATGGCTCAAATATGTACTTTCTCAGTCCCCTCCACAAAAAATGCAAGAAACAGGAAGTCCTTTGCTTCCAGCAATGACTGGTAGAATTTGTTTCCCCTGTAAATGTAGTTTTATTTTCCAAATCAAGCCTGCAGAGATTAATGGACAGATTATGAAAGTTGGTACAGAGAAAGTGAATTGGAACCTTGGCTTTCTTCAGGTTGCTGTGACCTTTCATTCTATGTAGTTGCATTCTTTTAGCTGTCACTGGATACGCTAGTGTTAGAGGGCATTTTTTATTAGGGAAATGAATTTGAGTTTTAAGCAAACAAATATTTGATCTTAATACCTAGAAGTAAATTGAAATGCAGTGCTGCAGGAATCTGACAAAATTTTCTGATGAGATAAAAAAATAATTGAAGATTCCTGATTTTTAATCACACTAAATTTTTTGCCTAGGTCTTTACCCTCAAGTTTGCACAAACATGTCTAAGGTACATGAGTCAAGTCCTTTATTGCTATAAACCAATTCCAGACACAGTACCTCACTGGGTCTTGATATTATTCCAATTAAGATGTTGGGCAGCAAGTAGGAAAACTAAGGCTATAGAGAGTTTTGTCATTTCCCAACATCAAATAACCAGTAATCAGCAGAAGTGGTCTTAAATCTAAGTGTTTGGGTTCAAAATATTTTATCTTTCCATTAAGTCTTTTGGTCATATGAAATTGAAAACACAGTATTAGTTTAAACAGCTGCATCACCCTTTCTCCACTTTATTCAGAGTTCAAGAAAGATAGCTCTCTTGCATTCTAATTCTCCATGCCTACATTTAGTATAAAAATTTGGATGTTTTGTTTTTGTAACTGTGATATAAATGTCTGCCATAAATGTTGGGTTATTACCCCAGTGCTCTGCATGATGAATCTGAGATTCAAGTGCTTACATGATTTATGCCAGTTCCCTGGGACTAAACCATGACTCACAACTCCAAGTCAGCAGTTCTAAGTCTCATCAGTCCCAACTCTCAATTGGGGAGTTCCCAGAGTGAGTGTGCTTCAGAGCCAAGATGCTCCCTGTGTTAGCTTTGAGTGTGATTTATTGCACTAGCATGAAGCTTGAAGGTCAGCTAGTTTAGGCAGGGTCTAAAGGGTACCCATGTCACCATAGAACACTAGACCGATTCATTCTCTGGCTAACCCATTTACATGAATGTTAAAATATCAGCTACTATTAGATTTACAAAAATTTGAGTGGTATCTCTAACTTGGTCACCAGTCACCTTGACTAGGACTTCTGAAGGTTAGCGTTGGCAAGACAAGTCTGCTTACTTAATTCTCTTGGTTTACGTGCCTAGGAGGGAATCATTTTTACCCAGAAAGAGTATACCTCACAGTTGAAGTCAGTCTATCTGTCTAGGGTATCCCTTGGCACTTACATAGTAACTGGGCCCAAAGAAGTCTATTTTTCATCTCTTACCCTGATGAGTGTCCATCTTTTTATGCAAGTTTAAGCCCTTTCTTCTTTGTAAACCAGTAAATTGAAAGTTCCTTGTTTAAGAAAAAGGACCACAGAAAAAGATGGCTGAAAAGACTCTTGGGAATCAAGTAGCACTTACGAAATACTATTTGCTGGTGCTACTCTAAGTGTCAATAAATAAAAATCATATGGATTAAATTTCCTTGCAAATTAATAAGAGCTCATTAACGAAGAGGTTGAATTTGCATTTGGCCAAAGCTACAGCAATTTAGTTAGAACTTGTAGCTTTTATGAACCATATGGATCTGATGTTCCACAGTAGGAAGTAAAATAGATCATTAAACAAAATGCCACAGTACATTTTAATAAAGTTTTCTGAGATCTTTTTGTCTTTATCTGACCAGTTTTTTAAAATTTGGTTAGCTAAAAATTAGCAAATGCTGTGATTTCTATTGATATTAACAAAAACTATTCTGGTTAATAAAAAAATCTTTCTCAATGAAAGGAATTTCCAGTAAGAAACTAGGGGTAAACATTTAAGTTGTTAAGGAGCAATGAGCAAGTCATTGATGAAGAGGGATTGAAAATTGCTTCTTTTTAGTTCTCCACTCAACCTTTTTTTGCGTTCCACTTTAATACTAACGATAATTGTAATGATGACATGTGATAATAGTATCAGCACAAATGATGAAAATAGTATTAAATGAAAACTTAAATAAATATGAAAAAGCAACTTTATTCACACATAAAGCTGGATAATTTACTGATTCAGCAGTGGGATTCATCCAGCTAACATATATGCAAGAATAAGAATTCTTAACTGGAGAAATCATGATATAAAGATGATGAAGATCATTTTGCCTTTATCCAGTCATTTTACAGTAATACACAAGTAACTACCATCTATAGCTAATAGTTTGACTTATTCTGGGTAATGCTCTAGAGAGGAATTGGATAAAACAAATGTTTTTATTTTTATAACTCATTTTGTCCCAAAGCCAAGACTTATAGGATTTTGCTTGGAATTACGTTTTGTTATTTGGAAGCAAAAAGTTCCCTAGGCTGTAAGATTGGCAGAGCTAGTAAAATATTGCTCATCTGAGGCTATTTAATCTTAGCACTGTGAAAAGTCTAATCTATTAATGCTGCTAAATTTAACTTCATGTGAGCCACACCACTGGGGCATGGGGTTCACATTCTCCTGGTATAGAAAGTGAAAGTTTCCTCTGTCTCATTGTTTGATTGATACATTCAAATGGGATCAACCCTGTGAAGCCCAGTCCTTCTGCCACAGCTCTTGTTTTCTCTATGTAAATAGAGCAAGACTTATATTAGAAATTTCTGAACATGTTTCATGGAATCAACAGTTTTTTCTTTAGTGGCTACTGTATGTTCAGACTAGATGCGAAGTATGGAGATATTTCTGCCCTGCTGGATCTCAGAATTTAGTAGTAGAGAGAAAAGCCTAAACAAATGGTGACAGTAAAATGTGAATGTACGATAGAAGTAGACACAGAGTGCTATGGTCTTTCAGAATTCTGAATAACTAATTAGCTAAGGCAGAATTTGGAGTGGGGGTTGTCTCAATTATCTATTGCTGCATAACAATCCACTCCAGGACTACTGGGCTGAAAACAACAGCCATTTATTTGCTCATGTTTTTGCTCTTTGGTGTGGTTCATCCACACAGTTCTTCTGTTGGTGTCTTCTGGGTTACTTGTGCTGGTTTGAAGAGGGCTAGACAGTCCAAGATAGCCTTACATGCATATCTGAAGTTTAGGCCTTGCATGTGGCTTTTCTTGAAGATTAACTCATTTTTTATGTGGATGCTACAGCTTTCCAAGAAAGAGAGAGCAAAAGCAGCAAGGCCTCTTGAGCCAAGGCTTGGCAGTCATGCCATGTCACTTCCACTGCATTTATTTTAGATAAAATTTTAATTTTTTTTAAAGAAACTTAGATTGCATAAATGTTAAACAAAAATTATAGGGGATTCCCCTATGCCCCACTCCCTAGACCTCCCACATTTTCCCACATCTAAACATCCTTCATTAGCACGGTACATTTTCCAAATTGATGAACACATCTTGGAGCATTGCTACTATTAGTGGATTATAGTTTGCATTGTACTTTATACTCTCTCCTGCACTTTTTTGCAAGTTATTGCAAGATATACAATGGCCTGTATCTGTCATTGCAATGTCATTCAGGATAATTCCCAAGTCCCGAAAATTCCCCCAAATTACACCTGCTTTTCCCTCTCCCTGTCCTCAGAACCTCCAGTGGCCACTGCCTCCACATCAATGATATTATTTCTTCCATTGCTAGATTCACAGTAAGTCTATAGTAGAATACCAGTAAGTCTACTTTAGTCCATAGTTCATTCCCCAATCCTGAGGATTCTGGGATGGTGATGTCCACTCCACTTTTAACTGAGAGGGGGCTGCGTTCCATTAGGGCCGATGGATGGGACTCTCTTGCTTGCAGTTGTAGACTCTCTCGGTTCCTTGTTATCATAGTTGTCCATCATCACTTCCTTGTTAGCTGTCCTGGGTGAGACCATTGAACTGGAGAGTAAATGTTGCAACTCCAAATATTTTTTCATTATTTTTTATTATCTCAAATTTTAATTTTTTAATTTTCTTTAAAAATTTTTGTGTGTTTTATTTCTTATTTTTAAAACAATCATTATTTCATTTTCTTTTAATTGTATTTAGCTATTTTATTGCTTCATTTTTGGAGAAGTTTTGGATCACAGAAGGGTTACAACTGTGGCAGGGGAGGGTCATTGGTGCAGGGTGTCAGTAATGGAGTATACATGGGAGAAAGCTCACTGGGGCATACATATAAGGCATATAAATGTGTTCAAATGTTCATGGGGCATTGTCACGGTGGGTGGAGATTCACACAATTACCAAAGGAATATCAAATTCCCATCCTAGCGAGCTCTGCCACATTCTCTAATGGATCAACAAGAATCTCCTGAGTACAGGGGCAATGACTAGTGAAGGAGGATATACCACTGATAGACCCTTTATATTGATGGCTGTGCATATGAACCTTTACTCTTGAAACTGAAACTTAGCCTAGTATTACAGGGTGCCTAAGAGTTGCCTCCTGGGAGCCTCCTTGTTGCTCAAATGTGGCCTTTCTCTAAGCCAAACTCAACATATAAATACATTACCTTCCCCCCAGTGTGGGACATGACTCCCAGGGATAAGCCTCCCTGGCACCAAGGGATTACTACCAAGCACCAACTAGCAATGTAACTGGAAAAAGACCTTGACCAAAAGGAGAAAAAGCTAAAGACAAATGAATTTTTATGGCTAAGAGACTTCAAAGTGAGTCAGAAGGTCATTCCAGAGGTTACACTTATGCATGTCTCAGCAGGATCTCATTGACTGCCATAGTAGATACTACCCCAAATAGCAAGGCTCCTGAGGTCTCTGGAGACATCCTGACACTTTAGTCAGGGTAGATAGCTCCAGAGTTTGGTTCCTTGCCAGTGGACCCTACTTTGGAATTTATGCTCCCCAGGGCAACAGAGTTGGACTCAATTGTGGTTTCCCTATACATGGTTCTTCTGTCTTTCTATTTAAACCTATAATTAGTACCAGAGTTGGTATGTGTACGTCCAAGAGACTTAAATCTTTCGGCTGTCCATGTGCCAGCTGGGCCCTGAATTCCACTGCATTTTGGTGAAAAAATGTAGCTCGGCCATCCCAGAATCAAGAATGGGGGACATGGGCTCCATCTCATGATAGGAGGAGCTGAAAGAAGTTATAACCAATTTTCAAAGACCATAGGGGTTATTAAGTTAGGGAATGTGCCAAAGGAAATGCTTTTGAGCTGGGACTTAAAGGTTTATGTGAGTTTTCTATGCAGAAATGGGAGTGCATGTTGGAATGGAGGTGGGGTGGGGGTGGGTGTTCCAGAAAATCTGGAGGAAACATTCCAAACTTAGTGATCAGCATGGACAATGAACTGTGTAATATTTGTGAAACTGCAAATAAATGTATATGGATATAATATAGAGAACATTATACCTGTCAAGGATAGGCTGCAATGAGCATGGGAATGACTGCAAAAAGAGTAAAATAAACGATTCTGGGAAGATAGATTGGGCAAAGATTGTGAAGGAGCATAAATGAAAGGCTTAGCCATTTGTAATTTATCTTCTAGGCATTTTGTCATCAAGAATCATTTTTATATCAGGTTTAAAGGCTCATCTGGCCTGGGGAAGTCACCCAATGAGTATTTGTTAAATAAATAAAAGTAGGTTAGTGATGTGATAAGATTTGCAGTTCTTGAAAAAATGAGATGAGATTAAGAAGACTTCATGAACCTCTGATAGTTCTCTATGTCTAGTTCATCCTGGATCCTGAGCTACCACTAGATATTCCCTCCAAATATCCTCAACACAATGGTGGCTCCAAAAGGGCTTAAGGTGGCAGTTGGAATAGGGTTAGCAGGGACTAGGAAAAGAACTTGAAGCATACTTGGTTTACTCAACCAGTAAGTATATGTGAGGTAGGTTTGGAAGTTGATGGAGATTATGCATGGGGGTCTAAGGCACCCCCCAAACAACTTTTCTGGTATCACCATTAAAAAGTCCTCTTCTCCCAAGCTGCTCTACCACTGCAGTTATGTAGGTCACCAGTTACAAATTAATGTTGATTCTGATTATTGAATAAGAACAATTTTGGTTTGCAATGTTACTGAACGTAAGTCTTCCTTAGACTTTTTTTTTTAACTTTATTTTGTACATGTAATAATTGAAAATGTAAACAATTAAAAACAGAAAAGTAAACACAGATGAATAAATATATACATTTTTCAATTAAATGTACCGGATACATATAAAATTTTTTTTGAATCAAACAATATGTTACACGATATATTTGGTTCATAGTAATGCATTCATACAGTATTTGTCCTTTTGTGTCTGGCTTGCTTCACTCAACATAATGTCCTCCAGGTTCATCCATGTTGTCATTTGCTTTACGACTTCATTTCTTCTTACAGCTGCATAATATTCCATTGTGTGAATAGACCACAGTTTGTTTATCCATTCATCTGTTGATGGACACCTGGATTGTTTCCAACTTTTGGCAATGCTGAATAATGTTGCTGTGAACATCAGTGTGCAGATGTCTGTTCGTGTCACTGCTCTCAGTTCTTCTGGGTATGTACCTAGTAGTGGTATTGCTGGGTCACGTGGCAAGTCTATATTCAACTTCTTTAGGAACTGCCAAACAGTCCTCCATAGTGACTGTATCATTCTGCATTCCCACCAACAGTGAAGAAGTGTTCCTATCTCTCCACATCCTCTCCAACACAGTTCTCTGTCTTTTTAATAGTGGCCATTCTGATATGTGTGAAATGATATCTCAGTGTAGTTTTGATTTACATTTCCCTAATCATGAGTGACGTTGAACAATTCTTCATGTGTTTTTTTGCCATTTGTATTTCTTCTTTGGAGAAATGCTTATTCAAATCTTTTGCCCATTTGTAAATTAGGTCGTTTGTCTTTTTATTGTTGAGTTGTAACATCTCTTTATATATCCTGGATATTAAACCCTTATCAGATATGTGATTTCCAAATATTTTTTCCCATTGAGTTGGCTGCCTTTTCATCCTTTTGACAAAGTCCTGTGAGGTGCAAAAGTGTTTAATTTTGAGGAGGTCCCATTTATCTATTTTTTCTTTTGTTGCACATGCTTTGAGTGTAAGGT